>APFE030834996.1:0-19146 GCA_000404065.3 Pinus taeda
TTTACACCTGCATCATCCAACTTGCTTACAGAAATCATATTTCTGGCCAACGCAGGAATATGCAGAAAACCCGGAAGGGTTCTAACCCTTCCACCTTGCAACTTCAACTTTACTTTTCGACGACCAATGATTCTAGCCTTCCTATCATCTCCTAAGAAGACATCACCACCATCATATTTCTCATACTCGCAGAACCACTCTCTATGGGGAGTGAAGTGAAAAGGATGCACCTGAGTCAATCAACCATGCCTCATGATCTACATGTGTAATTGAAGAAGCCAAGTACACATCCCCACCTTCATCTGAGGTGGTTTTTGCCTCTGTAGAAGGAGCATCATCAGATCCCTTTCCTTTGTCGGGAGCTTTAGATTTACAATTCCTTTTGTAGTGCCCTTCCTTTACGCATTTCCAGCACACATTTACAGGTTTTCCTGAAGATTTAGATCTCCCACTTGATGACTTATTTTTGTTTCTGTTCTGGTATTGTCCTCGTACAGACAAGGCATCACCATTCTGCCTGTCCATATTTTTCCATCTCATCTCCTTCTTCAGTAAGGATGAGACTATTTCATCAAACTGCAAGGCAGTTGCATTGCTACCTATTGCAATAACCAGACTATCCCATGAATCTAGTAGAGAACACAACAAACTGATGCACTCATCTTCATCTGAAATTTTAATATCAAAATATAATAACTGACTTACCACAATATTAAATGCGTTCAGATGTTCTGTCAACGATTCTCCATCTTTCATCTTTAGGTTATACAACATTTTCCATAGGAATAGTTTATTCACCATAGACTTAGATTGGTATAAGGTCCCTAACTTCTCCCACAAAGCCTTCATTATAGCTTCCCCTAATACATTCAACAATACTGAATCTAAGACACACAATTGTATTGTGTTATTTTCCTTCCGATCCAACTTGTTCCATTCTTCATCGGGCACTGTTGTTGGTTTAATACCCGGATCTACCGGGATCCACTAATCTTTATCCACCAAAAAATCCTCCATCTTGAGTTTCCACAACTTAAAACTCTAACCATTAAATTTATTAATCTCTATCTTTCCATTGCTCGCCATCTTCTTTCACCACTAGAATCGATCCTGCAGATCTCCCACTAAACAGGGTCTACCACATGCCCGAACAAAACCCCTCAGTAACAAAGGCATCCCCTTGAAGCCAAAACTGCTCCGATACCAAATGTAGGTTTTAACCCCGTACATAAATTACCTGAATACAAATTCTAAAAATAGAAAATAAACAATAGCAAGAGCATAACAAATAAAATAAATATACACAGAGATTTTCCCTAGGATCCCAAAACTAAGACTACAAGATTGATTTTTCATTATGTTCCTTTCAATGTTACAATACATATATATACATGTCGAAGCATCCAATACCATGGACCAAAAACCATCGCACCCAAAACCATGTGTTAAATCCATGCACAAAACCATGGACAAAACCATGGGTCCAAAAAACAATTCCTTGAGGTGCTGCCTTAGACCCCGTAGAGGGGGGCTAATCACCCCCCATTGTGCATAGTCATGGAAAGAATATAACACAACCCAACAGTCAAGTTATCACCAGGTTCTTATCGAACCCTTCGATGTGTGGAAGACTGCCTTCAAATCCAAGGAGGGCCTTTTCAAATGGTTGGTCAGGCCATTCGGATTGATAAAGGCCCCTGCAACCTTCATGACATTGATGGATTGCATCTTGCAAACCTTCACCAATGCATTCATGGTGGTGTATTTAGATGACATATTGATCTTCATCCAAATTTGGGAAGAGCACCTCCACCATATTCGACAAGTCCTTCAAACCCTATGCCAACACAAGTTGTGTGCTAACTTGGAGAAATGCACCTTTGGCCTGACCTAGGTTCAATATTTGGGGTACATCATTAATGATTAGGGTGTACATGTGGACCCATCCAAGATACAAGTCTTTCGGGATTGGTTAGCCCCAACCACTTTAACATAAATCCACAAATTTTTGGTTCTTTCCAATTTCTACCATAGGTTTGTGTCAGCGTTCTCTCATATCATTTGGCCTTTAAGTCAAGTCACCAAGGGCAGAGTGAAAGAAAAGTTTTTTTGGTTGGAAACCCAACAACAAGTGTTTTCTAAGTTGAAGAATCACATTTGTTTTGCACCAATGCTCACATTATCAGACTTGCAACAACCATTTGAGATTGAGACAGATGCCTCCATCTATGCTATTAGTGTGGTTCTTACTCAGCATGGGTATCCAGTGGCTTACCATAGTGAGACACTTTAGACACAGTCTGAAAGTACCCCACTTATGACAAAGAAATGTATTCCAATGTAAAGGCCTGCCATTAATAGAAGCATTACATTCTTGGGAAGGAAACATTCATCCACACAGAGCATCGACCTCTACAGTTCATACAGACACAAGGGAAGTTGCAAAACGACCACCATCAGAAATGGTCCACCTATTTGCAACAATTCCATTTGAACATTAAGTATAAGAAGGGAAAGACCAATAATGTTGCTGATTACCTCAGCCAACCACCGGTCATGACGCTAATCACTATGATCAACTGCTATGGGCATAAGACATTAAGTTGGCTGCATATTTACAAGAGCGATCCATAATTCGGCAGCATACACCAGACACTCCTAGAAGGGAAGCAAGTTCCAAATTTTCACCTTTAGGATGAATTGTTATGTCACTTGGGACACATATGTGTTCCTTCAAGTGAGTGTGCCAAGATGATTTGGGAGGTGCACTACAGTCAGGTCGTTGGACATTTCGGAGTAGAGAAAATAGTGGCAGTATTGCAGAATTATTTTTATTAGCCGAAACTTCATCAGGATGTTGGGAAGTACATTAGATCCTGCATCGCCTATACCATTCCCAAACCAACCATCAAGAAGAAAGGCATGTATACTCCTCTACCTACTCCTAGCCAGCCTTGGGAATCTGCCTCCATAGATTACATGTCATGCCTTCCTTCTACTAAGCATGGCAACGATTGCATTTTTGTGGTCGTTGATAGATTCTCTAAGATGACCATCATGGCAGCCTACAAGAAGAGTATCACAATGGAGACAATTGCTAAGCTCTTCTTTGAGTGAGTATGGGTACACTTTGGGATCCTAGAGTCCATTGTCTCAGCTCGGGAAAATATATTCCTGAGTGCATTTTTGTCAAGTATTTTGTCGATGCTAGATACAAAACTTACTAAGTCCACAATTTACCATCCACAAACTAATGGCCAAATAGAGTTTTTCAATAGGATGATTTTACACATTCTATGCATGTACAACTCAAAGCACCCACACACGTGGGATGAACTTCTCCCCTATGTCCAACACAGCTACAATGGAGCTATCCACATCTCAATAGGCCATAACTCCTTTCAAGTAGGGTTGGGAATTCAACCATTATGGCCATGTAATGTGGCCATACCATTTGCATCCACTCAGGTAGATTCCGCTCACGTTCAGTGTAAAGCTAAAAAGGCTAACAACTTCATTGAACGCATTCAGCACATCCGCCAACAAGTCCATGATATATTGAATAGAGCCAATGCTAAGTATAAGTGGCACCATGATCAACATCAAGTGCCACACAAGTTCCAGGTGGACAACAAAGTTTAGATACATTTGCAGAAGGAGTGCCTTGTTGAACCCCATCGTAAGCTACACCCACTCCGATATGGATCATACACCATCACCAAGGTCATTGGTGACAATGCCTTCGAGCTCAACATCCCACTGTTCCTTGGTCTACACCCAATGTTCAATGTAGATCACCTTCGGCCATACTTTCCACCATTATTGGACACATCTAACATTGCAAAACAACTCACACCAACAGAGCTCAACCCAGACTGCATGGAATAGGCCACAACTGATTAGATCATGGACACATAGATCAAGAACAATCGTCAATAGAGGATACAACTATATCTAGTTGTCAAAGCAGGCCAACTCCTTCACCAAGGCAAGTGGTTCACCAGGGACCAGGTTCAACATAAATTTCCTTACCTCATGGAGGCTCTGCACACAATGTGGCCAATTTCTTCCTAAGGGGGGAGGAATGATCCAGGTGGATATTATGGCCACCTGCCTATTCCACCTAGACTCCCCAATTAGTTTCATATGTTTCCTTGTTCATTTCATCATTTACTATTTTTAGTAGTTTTTCGGGTCCTCAACTTCCAGAGGAGTTTTGACCCCCTAAATGGATTTTTTTTGGGGTCTGTGATATGCCCATGGTCATAGGAAAGGGCCTGCGATGAAACCTGTAGTACTTAGAGAGACATTTCCAAAAAGGTATTGTATGCTCTAAATAGAGATAATATGAAAAAGTTATGACCCCAGGAAGTTGGCTGCCCAACTAACCCCAACAGGGCCCACAAACTCTTGGTGTTACATCTCCTGGGGTTAGGGTTTTCTTATTCTTTCCAATAATAAATAGACCCTTGAGTCTCATTTTAACGTAGTTCAGAGCCATGTAGTAGCCATATCTCTTCTCAGAGATAAGCTACCATCGCCTGATCTATCTTATTTCCATTCTGTTTGTAAGCATAATTCATTATTTTTCTATTAATGAAATGAAGTGTTTTTCTGTTGCATCTTTGTGCTTATGATTATATATGTAAGTTGTTGCATTATTTTTTAAGTTCAGATCAGTTAGGGTTATAAGTTTGCAAGGGCAAATAGATCCTATGGTTGTCTATAGTCCACCAACACATTCCAATACCTAGTAAGTCATAACAACGTGACTCCTACACCAATTTTAATTGCATAACTCTCTTCCCCATTAATTTCTGCAACCCAAGGGATGATATTTTCTTTTTCATTATCTAATATTTCCTTTCATATTTTTGGAGACTTGGGAGTGGTGATTGATTGACTAGCGAGTAGGGGAAAATTATAGGCTCTACTTCTACAATGTTGGATGGATAAAATAATGGTGTTGAAGAAGTAATTCTAGAACCTGTATTTACATCATATTCTTATGGAATTCAATGAGAAAGATGATGTCTCTTGAACAGAGGTCGTCAATTTGAGGAAGGCTATATATACATGGAGAAATTTCATGAGGGTATTATGGTCGGTTACAAAAGACTTCATATTCCTATAGGACATAGGCGTTAACATCTTTAGTTTGATTTCACATAATCTTGATGTCACATGGTTTCTATAAACATGTTCTTTCTTGTGTTATGATTTTTCGTCATATATCCTGCATCATCTATTTTTTTTGGATTTTATGAAGGGGTAAAAGTCATAATCTTTTTGCAGATGTTGTCCTTTTGAGATGGTATATCTCTTGGTAACTTTGGTAACTTAGAAGCTTTGTCAAGGGTGGCTTTTATAGTAGATTACATATCAATTTTTTATGTATGTACTCCTTTTTGCTTTCTATATAGAAGGATGGTTTTTTCCTTCTCAGGAAAAATATAAGATGCTTCAATTGCAACCTTAATTTTACATCGAATTGATATAGAGGTAAAATAATTATAAGTAAATTATTTCTAATTACGTTGATGGATGTCTAATTTGGAGTAAGGCTTCTAGAATTTATTTTAACTATCGATAATTATTAGGTGGATGGTGGGGATTTAACCTCCACATAATATTTTAGAATATTCTTAGTAGTGTCATAGATCAAAGGTTAAGATTTATCTTGAAAGTAGTTAAATTAAATTAAATTGATCAACTTAACTTATCAATTTAATTTATGATGAGTGATGATGATATTTAAGGTCCACTAAGACCAATATGGTCAATCGGACCTTAAGAAGGTAAGAAATTAATCGAAATTATTTAACATATTATTTACATGCTGGAAGAGAAGTAAGAGAAGTGTTTCTAGATCACCATAGCTTTTTTACCTTAATAGGTTAATAAGGTTGATAGTCTAATAGATATTTTGAAAATTAGAACGAATTTGTATATAAGCTGGAAAATCTAATAGAAAGTACTTTTCATCTTCAACCTTCATAGTATCGCATAAATGACAGACTCTTTCTTCCCATGGCATTTTGGGAATAGACCAATGCCCAATTTCACTATGAAGCTCAAGAGAATTAGTTCTTATCTTAGCAATACTCTTTTTCTTTCTAACACCAATCAAGATAGATAAATAGTTTTGGGTTTAAATATTGAGGTTAATCACCTCGTTATAATATCTTAGTTCCATTTTTCTCTCTAATTCTTTATCATTCCATAACTTCTCCATGAATTTGGAAGTAATAATAGTGTTAATATTATCCTTATTTTTGAAAGGCTGAATAGGGTTGCGAGAGAGGACTGGTCTGTGAGGGTTTTGCAGCTGCTGCACCATGGACACCCACAGGATCAATCCCTCGTCAATGCAAACCGAATAGGCAGAGGGTGAAATTGCGATAGTTGCCCCACGCGTCTCCAGCATAGTGGATCGTCTGCCGAGTTAAAAACTAGAAGCAGCTTTTGTGCCGTAGGTGGTTTCACTCGGTCCTCTGCATTTTAGAAAACCCCAACTTGGCAGATATGAATCATTCAAAGATGAGCTCCCTCACATACTCGTTGACAGAGCTGGTCGCCCTCCCTTCAAGAACCTGGTTGCAGACATGATAGTGCAGGGTAGTAAGGTTCAGCAATGGTATGAGCACCTCCATACTTGGAATGACATGTGCGACGAGGTACTGGGTTGGATCTTGGCTCGTAACGGCTTATTCCTTTTGCGATTCTTAAGCTGCCTAGACTTTTCTCCCGAGACAGAGACCCTAGAAGCACTCCAAGAGTTGGCGTCACTCGCTTTACTCCAAAAAGGCAGCGAGGCAGGGGTTTATCTGATGCAACTGATCATTCGGCCTCTCTACGGATCTGCAGCCCTACCCTTTGCAGCGGATCTGGGCTGGAGCGGTAGCTTCTATCGGCAGAAGCTTTTTCCTCCCCCTCCGCCTCCAGTTCGTCAGGAAATAGGAGACCCAAAAGATTTTGACACTGTGTCGCTCCAGAAAGCTTTTGAAAATTTCTCTGCCCCCTTTCAGGTTCAAATCACACAGATCTCAGGCAAGACCATTCTGCAATGGGTATATCCCTCAGATCTGATGCAGAATCTCAAGGTAAATCTGGAACGCCGATTCAGGATCCCCTCTTCCTTACAGAGACTTATATTTCAAGGTAAACAACTCGACGATCCTCTTCCCCTCTCTTCTTATAGCATAAAAAATAATAGCTCTTTAGTGTTTTCCCTTCGTTTGAGAGGTGGCGCTGCAGGTCAATCTTCTTCTGCTCCTCCCTTCTCCTATAAAGCTGCAGTTCACTCTGAGATTCCCATTTCCCCTTAAACTCCCAAACCCAAGCCTTTTCTGGTTGATAAGTTAGAGGAGGTTCCCTCTGTTGAGATCTCCCACCCTGGCCTTGCAGATGATATTCAAAAATTTGTTGAAAGGGCCATCATTTGCAGATTCAATGGGATTTGGCCATGCTCTAAATATCTCTATGACTAGATCCATGACAACTGGACTCACCATTGCAAGGTTTGCTTCTGCTCAAAAGGATATTTTATATTTCTATTCGACAATCCAAAGCACTATGAACAGGCCTTAGAAGAAGTTCCTTGGTTTATGGGTACAACAGGACTCTTCTTAACTCCATGGTTCCTAGATTTTGACCCAGCATCTGCAGTCATCACCAAAGCACCTGTCTAGATCAGACTTCCAAACTTTCCAGCTCACTTGTGGCATTTAGCAGTCTATAGGAGCATAGGCAACACCTAGGGCTGTTTTTTAATGGGAGATTCCTGGCGGGAATACCAAGGTCTCTACATGTATGCCAGAATATGTGTGGAGCTAGATCTAAGCAAGGGATTGCCAGATCAAATCAATCTCAAGATCAATGACTTTGTATGGACCCAGAACCTGGATTACGAAAACACTGCCTTCCGTTGCCGCCATTGTCACCTAACAGGGCACCTGCAGAATTCTTGCCCATCGTTGACTGCAAAATAAAAAAAGGGCAACTTTGCAAAGACCAAACCCAAGCGTTGGACCCCTTGTTCTCCGCCGCCAGCTATGAGCTCTGATTCCTCAAGCTCGGTAGGTGAGGAGAGCGATGCAGAACCGGAACAGGCGCCTCAGATGATGGATCCATCCACTTATACTCCTGCACACACCACTGTCACATCAATCTCCCAGAAACACGTCCATGAGACCTCCTCTTCTGAATCAGATAAGGAGATCCCCTTGTTGGAGAATTCCAGTCTTCAAGTTGTTTTAGCTCATACTCCCCAGGATGGCTGGATAAAAGTCAATAAAAAGAAAGGGAAAAAACATCGTGTTGAGAATTCTGCCCCTGTGGGGTAACAATCAGTTTTTTGCTCTCAAGTTATTTGTTGTAGCTCCGTGAATGGTTCACTCCTTCTCCGGGACCGAGGTTGATAGTTTCATCATTCCGGTCAGCTAGTTTCTTGTCTCTCTTGATTGTACTATATTTTACTCAATAGAAATAGTTTAATTTTACTAAGAAAAAAAAAATATTATCCTTATTTTGCAAGATGATATCCTCCTTTATTACCCAATGGTCTATCCAATATTGGACATCCTTATGCCATCCTCGCTTGGGTCGAAGGTGGGGATTTTGGCTATGGTTAGAAGCAATTTTAGGAACCTCTTGGCTTCCATGTTGTATAAATTGTTCTATACATGATATAACTAGTCACAGACATGCTTTCAATAGGGGAAACACTAACTTCAATTAGGAGGATAGGGTAGGGAGTATATCCTTTAATATTTGTCCATAACTACATTTGAGATTTATCTCAACTTCTCATTTGTGACTACTACTAGGAATATTCTCGAATATTATGTAGAGGATAACTCCCTACTATCCACCTAAAAATTATTAGGTTGATAGGTGTGGCTATTTTGGAATAGGACTTCTATAATTTTAATTTAACTATCAATATTTACTAGGTGGATGTAATGGATTTAACCTTAATATTCTTGGTAGTAGTCACATATCAAAGGTTGAGACTTATCTCAAAAGTGCGGTATGAAATAAGTTATGGTTTTTTGGGCATGTAATATTGATAAGCCATGCTATTGTAAAAAGACTATTTACAAGTGAAGAATATCCATGGTAAAGTGGGGGTGAATCTCCATGGTTAATAATCTTGTTACATATATATATATATTTTTTAAGTGTATATATTTAGCTCATATATTAATTTTTTTAATAGTCATAATAATAAATAATTTAAAATAAGGTTATAATTTAATTCTTTTTTATTATTTTATTAAATCTTGTTACGGGGAGATGTATTAAGCAATTGTTTTGATGCTTATCATGGATTGATGCCTATAAATGTTTACTAACCATTTAATTTATGTGATTATGGTAGTTATAATTAAATTAAAATTTTGAAAGCCCTATTCCAAAATAGCCACATCTAAGGGTATAAGTAGTAAGTCATGGTGTTGTAACAAAGCATTTTTACATGTTAAGAATCTCAATGGTAAAGTGTGAGTCAATTTCCATGATTACGAATCTTAATATGCTTTCTACTTTTTAATGAGGGCACGTATAATTATTTCATTACTCTATTGGAGTTGACACATTACATATAAAAAAATATTATTATTATTTACCACCAATTTAAATATATTAAACTTGAAAATAATGTATTCTTTACAATGTTTTAGACTATAGATGCCCATGGTTTTTCTCTTGTCAAGTCCACCACAACCATTGCATGAAATTTTTGAAGGGTTATATAGTTATATGCTACTTTATATTTCATTACATTTAAAGACAATGTGTATCTTTTGATAAATCTAAGTTTAATATTAAATTTATGCTAATTATAATGAATTTAAGAAATGTACACCATATTCATTATATCCTAAATAATGTAACGAATAATTGAAATGTACAAATTATTAAAATCATATATCCTAAATAATGTAACGATTAATTGAGATGTACAAATTAATAAAAGTATATATCCTAAATAATGTAACTATTAATTGAAATGTACACATTATTAAAAGTATAGAATCATTCTAAGCTAGTGACCCCGAATTCTGTGCCACTTTTTCAGGGCTAGGTCTCAGTCCTCTACACAGAACTTCATGAAACTTCCATAAAATGATAAATAACCATGAATTCAAGATACTAATGCAAATATTGATACAAGGACTTGATCTGACCCCTACTAGCCATGATAGTCATTTCATCAAACATATCATAAACATGCAATCTACAGGTCATAACAACATATCTGCAGCATAGGGGTCTCATACTTATCTCAGATTCACAAAGAGGAATTGATGCATTATCACAATCGCTACATTATCATCTATTAGGTCATATATTCATTCACATTTCACGTACTAATCAAATCATGATGAGATCCATAACTAAAGTCTTTCATAAAGCATACGTATAACCATCATATAACCTACATAATAACATAGATATAACAACCTTAAATACCACATTTTAGTGAGTACATTTTTACATAAAACACAAGAGGAAAAGAGCTCTTATTAATCATATGCAAAATCCAACCAAGCTAGGGACTTCCACGAACAATTCAACCATAGATTGTGCTGAACCAAATCATTCTTTCAGTCAATCATCCCTGTGCCATATTGCAAGCGTGAATGTGGGACTCACAACAAAACCAACCAGGGCTTCCTTAGGCTTTACCGTATATCCCACGAAGAGATTCCTAGGCCGGAAACCCTCATCAATACAACTAGGCTTTACCGCAATCCTACCAGATCACTAGGCTTATACAAGCATGGATGGCTTCGAATATCTCTACCTAAATTGTGAGGAATTTTTCCGTCTCAACCTCTCATCATTACCATGTATCTCACCATTACCGGTCAAGATATTCCTAGGCCAATGAGATCACCACCCTCTAGGGTTTACCATGTATCTCTTCATTACTGGTCAAGGGATTCCCAAGCCCAATCAAGGGTATTCACAATCAATCTTTATCGTATATTCCATCCCTAGATTCCTAGGCCTTGTGATTAACCTTGAGATCACCCCACTCAGCTTCGAATCCATCTAACGATCCAGCTCAACCAAATGAGAGAAACCCATCACACCATGGCTCTTCGGAAATGGAAAGGAAAGGATGAAAACATTGTCACACTTGGCAAGGCCCATGCCAATGAAAACAAGAGAACCAAAAACACACATGCATGTACCATGCACGCCAAAACTAGCAAGGAAATCATACATGCAACTCGATACTTGGAAGCAATCCCACTATAGCCACTTAATCTTGCTCTTCCTTGCTTGATATTGCTTCTTCTTACTTCCTTGTCTTTCTTTTTCCTTCTTTCCTCTAATGCTAGAGTGCTCCAAGAATTCTCAAAGTGTCCAAGAGTATGAGAGAGTGAGAGAGAGAATAGAGAGTGTTCCAAAATTGAACTGACAAAAGGTTGTGAACTAACCCTCAAAAGCTTTTTTATTAATGAGGCCTCTATATTCTTCAATTTCCATTATTTTCCTTCATTTTCCTCCTCACATGCAACCTATGACCTTTCACCTTCCTTTCCTCCTAATTTCCATTATTTTCATAAATAAAATGCCAATAATTGCCTCTTACCTTTTCCAAGCCTTTTCCATTGTCGTTGCCAATTTCATTAGCCATAATAAACCAAATGAACACCCACACTAGGATGTTTTTCCCAACATTCATCTTAGAATACGTGTCCCACAACCTTGGTTATTATTTTGCCTTTATTAGCTTTATTACATTGAATTTTCACCAGGGTTGTTACATATAAATTTTATTTTGCATTAATAAAATTACCTCAAGTGGCCAAACTGGCTAGTGTCTTAGAGTGTTTCCCACTTAGAGGGTTTAAACCACATTAAAATAGTAGTGTTATGATCTTTGAAATAGTTGTATAATGGTCACTAGAGGTGTTCTCCTTGCATGAAATACTCTATTTTCCTAAGCAACATTAACATAGTAAATAAAATCAATGAAAAACACTTTATAAATATTTTATGTAACTAATTGGAGACATTAAAAATTCTACCCAACCTTAGGTGTTCTTGCACTAATTCTCTCTACAACATACTAACCCTAAGTTAGGGTTATAATTTTGCAAGGATAATTAGATCCTATGGGTGTCTATAGTCCACTGACACATTCCAGTACCTAGTAAGTCATAACAACGTGACTCCTACACCAATTTTAATTGCATAACTCTCTTCCCCATTTATTTATGCAACCCAATGGATGATATTTTCTTTTCCATTATCTAGTATATCTCTTCATATTTTTGGAGACTTGAGAGTGGTGATTGATTACTAGTGGGTAGAGGAAAATTATAGTTCTGTAGAGATTTGATCAAATGTTGCATCCAAAAACTACAGTTAATCACGATCATGAATTTCATCACTGTTAATCAAACTTGTGCCCTCTTCTCACGGAGCTTCAACACATATATACCAATTTTGATTGCACCATTCAATGCATAGAATATTTCAATACACTTATAAACCAGGAGTGTTAGCACACACCACAAGTAATGACAAAAACAAAGGCAGTGTGGCTACTTTGCAGGCTTGGAGTGTGGCTATTGGAGTTTTATGCGACCTTGAGAAGGGTATACCTTCCTGCGAACGCACAGTGATGAAAAAACGACGCCACCGATATTAAAGAGCCAACAAATCACCTTATACGGTCTTCAAAACTGTGTTACCATACAATGCCAAGACTGCTACAATTGTGTTCCCAAGTCAGATTTACAAGTTAGCGAAGAACCATAGTTCAGGACCAAAGTTCAACACTGCAACAATTTCACACCATAGAACCAGCAATTTGCATTCAACTATAGGGGCAAAATGAGAAGTTGATTATAGAAATTTTGGGACACAAAACCACAACACAACACAGACAAATCAGGCAAACGTACACTCAGTTGTATTAGAAAGATTTCTTGAAGTGATTGCAATCAGAACTCCATGGGATTTTGAGAGAGCTCTGCTCCTTTGGTCACTGGATCCCCTAGAACAAGATGCCCTTTTAACCCATGAATCAATAAAGAAGTGGAGTCCAAAGAACATGTGACTTCTAGAAATCTCTTGTGCTCAATCCTCAACTGAGTTGTGGTTGGCCAGACATGCATATCATATACGTTACAAGAAATCACTGGAAGAAGACGTTGCTTCTCATACTCATGGAGACTTCCGCGAGCTACTAGTTCAACTTGTAAGTTCTTACAGATATGAAGGTCTAGAAGTTGATACGCGCTTGGCAAAATCTAAAGCTAAGCAATTACATGAAGCTATAAAGGAAATGGTTTTCGGTAACGAGGAATTCATTCACATAATTACTACAAGGAGTAAGGCACAGTGGAATGCCATTTTCAATTATTACAAAGATGACTATGGTCATCATAGCAACAAGAACTTGAAGAATGGGAAGCCAGAAGACTTCCTAGAGTCACTACGAATTGTTATCAAATGCATTTGCTTTACTGAAAGATACTTTGCAAAGGTTTTAAGATTGGAATTAGATAAACTTGGAACGGACGAAGAAGCCCTTATGTGAGTGGTGGTGACTTGAAGGGTTATCTAGTTATATGCTACTTTATATTTCCTTACATCTTAAGACTATGTGTATCTTTTGATAAATTTAAGTTTAATATTAAATCTATGTTAATTATAATGAATTTAAGAAATGTATTCATTTTCATTATATCCTAAACAATGTAACGATTAATTTAGATATACAAATTATTAAAACTATAGAATCATTTAATAACAAATAAAATTAAATATAACAATGTGTATGTAAACTATTTTATATATTGGCTTTAGATTATGTTTTAAAACTGTTTTTATTTGTTTAAGAACTTATTCTATATGGATGTAAAAAATTGGTTTAATAATTTAAAATTCACAAATATTTAAAAGTGAAAGCCTATTTCATTATAGACAATTAATAAATAAACCATTAATAAATAATTTGAGATAGTTTAATTTTCCTTAAATCACAATGATGAATCAACCATTTATTTAGATAACTATTCTCAATAAATAAATAACTATTCTCAATTCCATATAGCTAAGTAGTTACAAAGTATTCACGTATTAATTTTCCATTTTCATAAAGTACAACTTTTCGTTTGGGTTTTTCATTCAGTGCATCATTTCGTTTTGGAGATGCATTTGCATTCACAGCTGGAACAAGTGCCTTTCTGCACGGAGGTTGACGTTCTGACATCAAATTCTGGAGATAATTTTCTTTGGATTCAGGATAATTTTTTAGAGATTCCACCTCTGTTTCCAATTCCCTTATTCTCTTCTGAAGTCGGACATTTTCGTCCGTACGCACTGTGCATCTGTTCAATTCAGTGAGTAGAGAGTCATTTTTGTTCTCAAGGTATGTTTTGGCCTCTTCAACTTCTGAATGACGAATCTGTAAATCAGCAAACTGTCTCTCTTTCTCCTCTGCGATTGCCCTACAAGACTCAAGCTCGTTGTTGAGAGAATTGTACGTTGTTTGCAACTCCCTTACTCTGCCCTCAAGTATTACCTTCTCTTCCTCTGAACCTAATGTCCTTTTATACAATTCAGTTCGTAAACACTTGTTTTCCTCCTCAAGAATCTTTTTGCCCTCACCAATAGATGAAAGCTGATCTTGTAAATTCGCTAGCTGACTCTTTTTCTCCTCTGCCATGGCTGAAAGCTGTTTCTGTAGATCCGAGAGTTGACCATCTTTTTTCTCTGCAACAGCTAAAAGCTGACTCCTTAAATTAGCTATTTGAATCTCACCCTTGGAAGTAGATTCCTTCATTTCTTCTAAAGAGGACAATGCTGCGAGAAATTCTTCTTCAACTTCTTTCTTTCTAGACAACTGCAGCATCAAATCATTTTGTTTTGTTTGCAGCTCTGCAAGAGTGCCTTCCAAATTACTCTTTCTCTCATCCCATAAATGCCGGTCTTCTTCACTTTTTTGAAGCAATTCCAGAGTCTTCTTCTTGGACTCATTTAGTTCAGATTCCAATGCATTCAGCTGGCACTTGATGAACTCCAAGTCAACCGTTAGATCTTGATTCTTTTGGGTCAGTGATACCATTTCAATAGCCATCAACTCATGTTTTGCTCTCAGCTCTGCGACAATGCCTTCCAAATTACTCTTTTCAGCGTACCACAAATGTGTGTTTTCTTGAATTTTCCTGAGCAGATCCTGAGTCTTTCCCTTGGAATCATTCAAGTTGGATTGCAAATCAATATTTTCTGTTGTATATTGTTGTAAAACCCTCTCATTTTGGACCCTTTCATCTTGCCTTTGAGCTACTTTCGCTATATTTTCATTCAACTGGGCCTTCCAGAACTCTACTTCAGCGATCAGTGTTCTATTTCTCTGACAGAGGAATCCCCTTTCAGTAGCCATGTTAAAAATCTTTGTTTCCAGCTTTGAGGCATTGTCTCGGAAATTTTGCTTTTCAGAACACCACAAAAATCTGTCATCATCATGTTTTTTAAGTAATTCCTCAATCCTTCCCTTGGATTCATTCAATTGAGATTCCAACTCAATCTTTTCAAGTAAAACCGTTTCGTTCAAGGAAGACATCTCTTTAATCTTTTTCTCATATGTATTGCCTAATGAAGACAAAAGATTCTCCTTATCCGCATTCCATGCTTGCTCTGCAATTAGGCTACTTTTAGTGATCTCCTCAGTCTGCTTTCGTGCTACCACAATCTGTGAGAAAAGCCCATCCCTTTCCAATTCCCAAGCTTTACATGCTTCATCAAATTCTGCAAATATGACCTTAATTGTATCTGTCAACTGCAAAACACTAGTTTCTAAACTTTGTTTATCAGAAACCACTGCTCTGCAGTCCTCTTCTTTCTCAGAAATTTCTCTTTTGAATCTCTCCTCGGCTTCTTTCTCAGAAATTTCTCTTTTGAATCTCTCCTCGGCTTCCTGCAATTGTTGCCAAGCTTTAGAAATACCAGCATCGTATTCTTCATCTCTCTTTGCGAGCTGTTTTCTGAATTCGTTGTCAATTTCCATCAGCTGGTCGCCGAGTTGTTCCCCAAGTTTCACTTGTATGAACTGATTATTCATCTTGGACTGAAAAATTGTTGAGGCAGCTCCAAGAATGTCAATTTGTGATTCCATTTGAGCGGCCTTGTGTAAGAAAGAAGCCTTAAAATCCGGAGGCGAGGTATTGATATCTTTAATAAATTGCTGATTAAGCTCCCGCAACTTGCATATTTCGTCTTCGCATTTTTTGCAGGGCTGGGAGATTTGATCGCCTTTGTCGTTGTCCATGGTGGACTGGAATATCGTCTGTTCAGTTTTGGCGTTGGAGTTGTTGAAGGGCGGGAAGAAAGATGATGAGTTGTTACCATTTTGTGTCTCTCGCCTGCCGCCTTTGCCCATCTTGGTGATTAATAACAAGAAACAGAAGCGCCTGCACAAACCTAATCATAAATATAAGCAAAAAGAGAAAAAAGAGAACTTATATAGCAGGGTAAATAATAAGGGGAGACATATTAAAGTTGCAGAGAAAAGAACATAGCAGATAAAGAATAATGTGAACTATTGACTTTCATGAACGCAGGGAATTAGTGCGTCTGAAATAGAATTGGACATAAATACCTGTACTGCTACTTGGGCAAAATTTGCAATGCAGTGAAGCTTTTTTTCCTCAACCCAAAGATTATTTCTTACTTAGAGATCGACTTGGCTATTTCTGCTTCGCTTACTGTCTTATCATCAAATAACAAAGGAACTTCGTTAGATCTATTTTCTTGCGGGCTGGTTTGAAACTTTGATAAATGAAGACGAGGAAGATATCTGAATAAATAATCATCCATAGCAACCCGTAGGAGAAAGATATGGCAAAAGCGCCGACTCTTCCAAAGTTAACTCAAAGTCAACAAACCTGACACCACCTGCTCCATGTACTTTGTTAACATATCCAGTAAGTTATTTATGGGTTGATTTGTTTATATATATAATGAATAGTTTTATTAATATGATGCTTAAAGAAATAATAATATAATAATATTTTAGTGTTAAAGAGTTTTTTATTTAGTTGTTGGTATCTTGATACATAGTCTAGAGTTTCAGATGAAGAATTATAAGAGTGATATGAAGAAAATCCTCATAGCTAATAATTTGAGTAATAAGTGGAGAGTAGCTTTAATGTTGATGAGAAGATTTTCTACACATAAATTATAGCACTTTAAACAAAAATGCACTCAAGAAAAGGTGCCCCCTACCCAAGATAGATGAGGATTAGTTATAGTAAGTGAAATACTTTACCAAGCTAAATTTAAAATTAGGGTATCACCATGTGCATTCAAGGAAGAAGATACTTGGAAGACCACCTTCAAAACTACACAAGGTGTGTATGAATGGTTAGTCGTGTCATTTAGAGTATGCAATGCACCAACTACATTCATGATATTAATTAATGTTGTATTGCACCCTTATATAGATTCATTTGTTATTGTTTATTTGGATGAAATAATGGTTTATAGTGTTATGTGGGAGGAGCACATGCCACACTTGATCCAATTGTTAGAGACTTTGAAGAAGCACTAACTATTGGAAAATCTCAAGAAATGTGAGTTTGCACATCAATCTTTGGTGTACTTAGGTTATGTGATTAGTGGAGGGGAGCAAAAGATAAATCTTGCCAAGATGAAGGCCATCATGATGTGCCTAGTTCCTACAAATTCTCTGAGGTTAGGAGTTTGGTTAGGATGACACAATACTAGAGGAAATTCATAGCCTCAGTTTTAGCTGTAATTGCACCATTGCACACCATAATAATGTGTGGAAATAATTTATAGTAGGTGAAGGGTTAGTAGAAGGCCTTTGAAGAGTTGAAAAAGAAACTATGTGAAGTATCAGTTCTTGCCTTACCAAACTTGTAACAGCCGTTCAAAAAAGAGATGGATGCAAGTGGGTATGCTATGGGAGAAATATTGATGCAAGAAGGCTTGGATGCTACCAATTTGAAGTGTTTCATGGAATATTTCTCAATTACCATACCTACAATGGTACAATTTATTAAAAGGTGGAAACATTATTTGATGGAAAAGGAGATAGTCATCCACACATATCACCAACTGATACGATATTCTAGATCTAGAGTAAGTTACAATGAAGCACACACTACAAGTGGATGGGGCTTTTACAATAGTTTCATTTAGTGATCAAGTACAATAAGGGGAGTTCAAATAAGTTGGTTGACATGCTTTCAAGGCTACCCTCATAAATAATCAAATCTTTCGAAGCTATGATGCACACAAATCCTTTCACCCCTAATGCATACAAAGAGGCATAAACAAAGGATGATAACTTCAAGGAGTTGTATCAACAACTATAGGGCTAGAATCATTTGGATAATTGTGACAACAAAATTGACTATCATCTCTAGAACAAGTTACTCTACAACTTGGACAAATTATGTGTTCCTAAAGGTGAGTGAATGTAGCTGATTAGAGAGGTTCACTATTGGTAGAGTGGGTCATGACCTAGATTCAAAGTTAGTTGCACCAAACAAAACCCTACACCATTGGCCCTTTCGGCATCAACCCGTGTAGAGTGGACTGAAGTCTCACCCGAGCAATATGGGGGGATGCTAGAACCAAGTTTTTACATTCAGAGATCAGTGTGATGTCTTTTTATGCCCTAGATCTGCTTCCGCGCAGATCTATAAGCCCTTTGGGCTTGGTACTGTAACTCCCTTCGAACGGCCCCTAGACCTCTGTGAAGGTCGACAATCAGCTTTTGCAGACCCTAATCAAATGAATTACCTACTTACACGCACCATAAATTATCCTTAGATCAGAATCTACTCAAATCTACTTAAGTGCTTGATAAACATAACACAATGTATTATGATCTTTGCGTAAATACTTAACATGTATTGCATTTAGTTAATAAGACTTATCTAGTAGATTCGCGCATCAATACATCATTATTTCATCACAACATATATCGCAAACATAAAAAACAGAGGTAAATAGATAAAACACATGAATTTCTTCAATAGTCTTCTTTATTGATCTTCAGTATTAGGTTACAGACTCAAAATTTCCTATGCACTCAACTGCAGAGGCCCGTGCACTCAGTTGAAGACACTACTCTAGGCCTCTGCA
>APFE030834998.1:5459-26334 GCA_000404065.3 Pinus taeda
TTCTATATATAGGAGTCTAAGGAGTCACAATATAACCCAGCCAACCTAACAATAATAATATAAAGCCACAAAAATAGCAATAGAGGGATTCTATCGGGCATAGTAATAATAATATGGGAATAATAAGGGCACAACAATATTAATAAGGGATGCAACTACAATAGTAATGGGGTAATCACTAGTATTATAGGGACCCAACAGTCAACCCCACGCAGTCTCTACGTCACCTTTGCTAGGGGCTGCACTAGTCTTTCTTTGGACCCATTACTGGCTGGAAACTTCACTTATCAACCTCTTGATCTCACACCCCGGCTCCCGGCTTTTGAAACTCGATTTCCTCTATAGGAATTTGATTTCCCTTCAAGCTTTGTGTTGCCACAGCGTCAGCTCTGCGTCAGAAATTCGATCTTCTGATCTCTACTTGATGCGTTCTCCAAGTGCCATTGATGTACTTCTTATAATCCTCCAATTGAGAACCAATGGCCCAGATTAGATTCTAATCAATGGCTCAGATCATTTGGACTCGATCTCTCTCTTCTTCCAGAAGTTTGACCCACAGTTTAGATTAATTCCCATTAATTATTTTAATTTCCTAAAGTTAGACTTAGGGACCCATTAAAAATAATTAATTATTTTAATAAAACTGTCTTCGGGTGGAATTTTCCAAAATGATTTCTAGGTATATGCATGTGTTTAAGCCTCCCGCAAATTTTGAGACATAGCACATCTGATGCTACCAGAAATCAACACACCCTCTTAGCGAGGAATGTGCTCTAGCAATGCACCCTGCTGAAGCATCACTCTGTTCTGTAACATCTCCTTTTGCGTTGTTGATGTCTGACATCTTGTCCACCAACTACTGCGCAAAATGTTGCATTTGTACTGTTGCTAACCCTGCCACTGTCAACACTGCATCCGTACTGCAACTCCCTCTCAATTATGCATCCGTGTTGCTACTGGCACTGCCACTGCCAACACTGCAACCTTCTCCAACTGTTGTTGGCACTGCCACTGCCAACACTACATCTACACTGCAACCTTCTCCAATTGTTGCTGCTACTGCATCAGCAATGGAAAAGCATCCTAAATTACTGAACAAGTGTTTTTTATGATGGATCTCGTTGTTGAAGTTCTGACTACTACTAGTCTTTGCGCTGACCCACTGAAGCCTCTGCACTGTCGCTGACCTCTGCTCTGTGCCAACTGCACTGCTTCCAACTCTACATTGCATTGCTCAGTTTCTGGTGCTCCTAGCCACTGCAACTTTCTCTTCCTAGCACTCCTCTCCATCAATTAACACTGGTCCATCTTGCTACTTCTAATCTGGGCTCTCGTAGTAAGGAATTGATCCAAGAGGTGAACTCCTCAAGGATCTTGCTATTAGGATATTCCAACACATAGGAAATAGTTAAGTATAACTTAGTCTAGTGTAGAGTTAGGTAAAGTGTGTTTCTTTACTATGTACTTTTGTAACTTACAATCCGACGATCACATTATGTAGTGATCCGATGGTTCATTCTCTCCTCGGTATTACCGACACTTGATCCGTGGCTTAACACCTAATTGGTCCATGATCTCTATTTAAAGAGCATGGAGGGTCATTTGTAGTGTAACCGTTCATGAGAGAATCTTACATAAATTTTCATTCTTTTATTAATAAATTGCCTAAAGTGGCTGCATTGGCTCAAGCCATGGACTATTTCCCTCTTTGAGGGTTTTAACCACGTCAACAATACTGGTGTATTGATCTGTGATCTATTTGTAAGCGGTGTCCTTTGGTGTTCTGTCTGAGGAATTTACCCTGTAAATTCCTACATTTTCCCATCTGAAATCCTTTCGAACTACAGCTCTAAACCAGCCCACCTGGAAGGTATCTCAGCTGTCATGACAAACTCCTCTTCCCCGTTCTTCACGGGTGCAGCCTTTGGATCATGCTTCTCATCATTGTCTTTCTTCCTGAGAGGATATTGTGTTGTGTAGTGACCGAATTCACCACACCTAAAGCATTTGATCTTCAAAACACCTTTCTTTTTCTTCTGCTGCTCTTGCTACCCCTTAGATGCGAGGGCTGCATTGTCTTCCTCCTCCTTGGGCTTCGACCCACCACCAAGTTTACACTTGACCAAGTCTCTCCTCAGCTCCTCTTGCTTAAGAGTTCCCCACATTCCTTCCTAGTCCAACACGTTCTCCCTGCCCAAGATGCTCTGGAAAAATACTTGCCACTCCTCTAAAACTGATCTGAGGGCCAGTCTTACCATCTCGAAAGACTGAGGTGTAGACCCCACAGTTGTTAGCTCATCTCGTGTCTCCTGAAGCTTTATAAGGAACGGATCAATGTGTTCCCCCTTTTGCTTCTACGTGGACCTCATCTTCTGTTGGAAATAATACTGAGAGGGAGGGGGTGAATCAGTATTAGCAAGTTAACAATATTTCATTTCCATAATTAGATTCATATATGCTACTTCTGTTAATGCAACTTATGTGTATACGCAACTGTGTTTAGAGCAACTAACGTATATCTTGCAAAGTTATAATTTAGTTAGTTGATCTTTAATTTATGCATCATAATCATATAAACAGTAACCAGGTGCAGTAAATAGAATAGACAATCACACACATGAACACAAGATATAAGGTGGAAACCCAATGTGGGTGAAAACCACCTGCTACAATCGTCTTTGTCTTTCTTTAATAAGAAACTTCTTTTTACAATTTTTGTACTGGTGCAATTTTATACCAGTACTTAGGCTTCTACCTGCGGAAGGCTACAACCTTCTCTCGTTCTCTAGCTTTTCCTAGAAGGGAGCTACAACCCCTTTAGCTCTTGTACTAGCTGATATGTTTACTAGTATGTAGGTGCTAACCTACAGAAGGCTACAACCTTCTCTTTTCTTCCAGGGACCACGTTTCATAAATTTTCAAACTGGATCCATCAATAACATCAATCAAACATCAAATATATCTGCATCAACCAATCTCCTTTTCACTAACCAAAACTGAATCAAATAATCACTTTTCTAAATGTTGTAACCAGAACACAGTGACAGTAACCAGAACCCAAGCCAGAACCCAGAACACTGCAACAGCAAACAAAAGTAGCTAAAACATATTTTATGAGGTGTACGCTACTTCAATGTGTCGAACCTGCGTGCATGCGCACTTTCCTCAAGTCAAACCTGCATATACACTGTTTTGAACTGTCAAACCAGCGCGTATACGCGCCCTTACTGTAATGAACCTGCGTACAGATCTGTAAAAGATGATTTAACCTTTACAACTATTCAGACATCAGTTATACCTAGATCATCAGATTTACAGATTACGACATGCACCAATTATTCAAATAAAAGATCAAAACCAAATAAAGATACTTCTCTTCAAGCCTTAAGAACTTGACCTACCAATAGACATTATCATTCTTCAAATGCTCAGGTTCTTCCTTGATTCAGATCCAATTATGCTCCATAACCCAATGACCAGTATTCTAGATCTTACTCTTCATTAGATATCCAAATACTTGAGTGCCTTTGCGTAATGATCTCCTCCTCCTTTTATAGTCTTAGGCCTTACTCAATACCATGGTCCAAAACCACTTAGAATCAACACCTTGGACCAAATACCTGGGGTCAACACTTCGGACAAGATACCTTAGACCAATACCATGGGTCAAAATACCAAGGACCAAATACCACGGACCAAAACCAAGTTTTCCAACATGTACACGATTTTCCTTGCGTGAAAGTGCGTGTATACACATATGCGCCTTTTGGTCTGCGAACCCACATGTATACGTGGTTTGGTCAAGGGGAACCTGCGTATACCTCTTTTTCCTTAATTCTGTGATCCTGAACTGTCATCTATCATCTAAGTGAGTTGCCATCAAGGACAACACCTATGTCATAGCGCCAAACCTGTGGCATAATGCCAACATCTTCTTCTCTAAGTACATCTTTTGTTGCTTGGAAGATCCTTGATATAGCGTCGACAATGCATCCCACATCTCCTCTGCAGTCCCCCTGCCAACAATGTGACAGACCACATGATCTTTCACTCCGTCGAGGATCATTCTCTATCTTTGCCATCTCTCCCTTGTACTTTTTGAGCGGATCTAGATCTGCAAGCACAGCTACCACACTTTCGACGTAGGTCTTCAGAAAATGTTCATCTAGAAGGCATGACATCCTTGCCTTCCAGATCACGTAGTTGGATGCACCATCCAACCGGTCCTGATCTCTCAACCCACTGGCTGCCATCTCTACCAATCAGAAAAGTAGAATGACGTCCTCTCTCCTATTGTTGCTCAACAAATGAAAATTTGAATTCCTTGGCTAGGAATTCTTTGAGGAAGAAATTCCCTCAAGTCTCTTCTTCCCTCTGACGTCTCTCTACCCGGCAATTGCATGTAGAAAACTACTTCACACCCCCTCTTTGTTGAAGCTACTACTATGTTGCTCCTTCTATTGCTACCAGATTTCGATCTAGAAATCCTACCTCTCTGTCGACTCACTAAGAGAGAGATTTACCACAAAAATCTTGCCCTCCTGGCTTGAACAGTGCAATCCCTCTGGGATTCGAATTGTTGCCTTTGCAGGAATTTCAAACTCCCTTCCTCCTTTAGTGTTGGGCTCTTCCGATACTGCTCTTTAGTTTCACCTATAGCTCTGATACCATGTGAAAATTCGGTGACCCAAATTCCTACGGCAACAACTGATTAAGTTTCTTACATTTGTTAAATTACTGAACAAAATTATTATTGTTTCCTACAATAAACACCAAAACTAATACACTGCAGCCTTCACCATTTAAATAAAATGTGGAAACAAGAACTTGAACAAGAAAGAAGTACACAACACATCTACACAGTTATTTTTGGACAAATGTCCCTGGAAAAATCCAATGAAGGAAAACCGATGCAACAATTGAGGGTTTTATTATTATTCAATAGTAATTTTGAGTACAATTCGTTGGATGCCCAACTGGCTATCTGATACAAAAAGAAACTGGACAAAATCAAATAGTGAGATGATCTTACCCTATCATTGGAAGATCCGGTTCTGATCTGCTAGAAGTGAGCCTCTCTGACCTTTCTGCGTCAGCCTCTGCATAGAACTGCGTCAACCCCACGCAGTCTCTACGTCAACTATGCTAGGGACAGTGCTACTCTTCCTTCTGACCCTCTGTTGGCTGGAAACTTCACCTCCCAACCTCTCGGTCTCACACCCTGGCTCCCGGCTTCTGAAACTCGATTTCCTCAACAGGAATTCAATTTCCCTTCAGGGTTTGCGTTGCCACTATGTCAGCTCTGGGTGGCTCAGCATCAGCCTTTCCGGACATCGTTCTTCCCTCTTTGCCTTGTACTCTCTGGCCCAGGAAAAATCCCTCCAGATACTATCTCTGCCCCTCACTGCAAAAATCACTTTTAATTCCTCTTCTAGCAATTGTTGTGCTTCATAAATTCGATCTTCTGATCTCTACTCGATGTGTTCTCCAAGTGTCCATCAATGTCCATCTTATAATCCTCCAATTGAGAACCAATGGCCCAAATTAGATTCTAATCAATGGCTCAGATCATTTGGACTTGATCTCCGTCTTCTTCTAGAAGTTTCACCCATAGTATAGATTAATACCCATTAATTGTTTTAATTTCCTAAGTTTAGACTTAGGGACCCATTAAAAATAATTAGTTATTTTAATAAAACTGTCTCTAGGTGGAATTTTCCAAAATGATTTATGGGTATTGGAGAATGCATGTGTCTAAGCCTTCCTGCAAATTTTGGGACTTAGAGCACATCCGATGCTACCAAGAATCAACAGCCACCTCTCTGGATCTGGAAATCTTTCCTACGGACTCACCATCTCTACCCCTCTCACACTGCTTCAATATCTAGCTCTCTCTCTGGCAACTAACTTCTCCTACTCTGAAAATTGATCTGCTCAGAAATCGAACCTCTCAAGTGTCTTCTCCATCACCACATCGACCTCCTCTTATAATCCTCTATTGGAGCACCAACGACCAAGATTAAAACTTAATCAATGGCTAGGATCATCTCTGGATTGATCTGTGTGGGTTTCTAGATGATTCTCACCTTGACTTAATTAATATTGATTAATTAACCATATTCCCTAAGTTTAGACTTAGGAAATAATTAAAAATTCGTTAATAATCTAATTAAGTCATTTCTATGCAGAATTTACAGAAACGATTTCTGGGTGTTGGAGATCTCGTGTATTCTAGCCTCTCCACAAAATTTCAAGGCTGGAACAGATTCAATGCTACTAAAACTAACACTCCCTCTTAGCGAGGAATGTATTCTAATGCTATTGCACTCCTTGTAGCAGCACCATGTCTCTGCATCATCTCCTATCATGCTGCTAATGTCTGGCCATACTACCCATCAACCACTGTGCAACTCTGATATACGTTGCATCTGTGTTGTTGCTGACCCTGCTAAATTGTCGCCACCACTACATCTGCACTGCAACTCCCTCTCATTTGTTGTTGCTGCAATTGCAATAAAAAGCATCCAAAATACTGAATCAACTGTGATCAGTATGATGCATCTGTCTCTCGAGTCTCTAAATGCTACTAGCACCTGCGTTGTCACTAAAGAATCTGCATTGCTGCCAACTCTGCATTGAGCCACCTGCTCTGTTGTCAACAATGCTCTGCGCTCCTCAAAATCTAATTGCTACAGCCTACTAGTATCTGCAACTGTCACTCGGTCTCTAACTGCATCAACTTCCATTGATCCATGCTACTACTAAATACTGTGGACCCCTGTAGCAAGGTATTGATCCATGAGGTGGACTCCTCAAGGATCTTGCCCAACTGTAGCACTCAGGGGCTACAACATCAAGTCCCCCCACCTCACTCTTGGAGGTATATCGACAAACATAGTGAAGTCTTACTCCAATGTAAAGGTCAACCTATCGATCTTTGTTGAAGTTTCATGTTGGTCCTGCTTCTCCTCCTTGTCCTTCTTCTTGAGAGGACACTGGGTACTATAGTGACCGAGCTCACCACACCTGAAGCACTTGACCTTCGACAGGGCCTTCTTCTTCTTCCTCTACTCCCCCAGTCCCTGACTGGGACCCCTAGATGCAAGGGGTCCTCCTTCACCTGCTTCGATCCGCTGCTGTTGTCACTGATGGAGCTCTTTAGAAGAGCTCGCCTCAATTTCTCCTGCTGCATGTCATCCCACATCCTGTCCCAATCTGGTAGCTTGTCTTTGTCCAATATGCTTTGGACAAAGACATGTCAGTCCTCGGAGACACTATTGAGTGCCAATCTCACAAGCTCTAGGGGTTGAGGCGCTGCCCCAATAGCTGACAACTGGTCCCAAACCTCCTGAATCTTGGTGAGGAAGGGGTAAATGCCTTCCCCCTTCTACATCCAAATGAGCCTCAGCTTCTCCTCGAGGTACATCTTTTGTTGCTCGAAAGTACCCTGATACAACGTGGCAAGAACATCCCACATCCGCTTGGTAGTATCTTTGCTAGCTATGTGTGAAACAACATGATCCCAAACTCCATATAGGATCAACCATTTCGCCCGTGCCATTTCCTTCTTGTACTCTTTCAACTGATTTGCATTTGTGTGAATTGCTACCACTGCATCAATATATGCTTTCAAGCCAAATTCATCTAGAAGGAAGGACATCCTTGCTTTCTAGATGACGTAGTTGGAAGCTCCATCCAACCTGTCCTGATCACGAAGCCCAACAATGGCCATCTCAATGAACTGTCAAAAACTTCCTCTTTCTTTTTACTCAGTTGTTGCTCTGCTATTCGCACTCCCTTCTGGAGTGAGAAGATCTGCTCACAACGACTGTTGATCTGGAAAGAAAAATCAAACTTCTTGAGACTGGAAGTTCCCTGAGGAAAATTTTCCTTCTGTATGTGCTCTTCTTCCTTCCACCCGATGCTGGTTCTGCTCTAGAAAACTGCTACAAAAATCACTACGTCCAACTAAAGATCTACTCAACGAAAAAATCTGGGCTTCTCCCTCTGCCTCTAGAGTCACTTGATCTGGTAGGATCGAATTTTTTTGCTCCTCACTCAGAAAAATCAAACCTCCACAAGTAACTTGGCCTCCTTGTAGAATGATTGCGCTGCCCTTGGGAATTTTGACCTGTTGCACACAATGAGCAGTGAAATTCCTTCTTTTTCGCCTCTGAGCTCCCCCGCTAATCAACTATGCTCTGATACCATGTGAAAATTTCAATGCTAAAATCCTATTGCAGCAACTGGAAATTATTCTCCTAATTGTTAATTTTGTTTAACAATTTATTTGTTATTTGCTATGGAAAATACTGAATAAATCACACTGCAACCTACATAAATAAAATTGCAGAAGAATAAACGCTGGAAGAAATGCTAGCACACACATAAAAATAACACAATTATTTTTGGATAAAAGTCCCCAAAAAAACCCAACTTGGGAAAACCTATGCAGCAGATGAGGGTTTTAATATTAAGCAGCAATGAAAAACCTGGGTACAATCTGGATGCCTGAAACTGACAATCCATAGCAAGAAAATTTGGGCAAAATACTGAAGGGAATTTCCCTTCTCCCACAAGGAAATCTCTAGCATGACTTGTCATCAGTAAACTGGTCGTCCAAACCCCAGCGTGAGCCCTTCTACGCTACCTCCAGTTGTTGAGGAAATCATCTCTCTGGCCTTCTGGAACCTCTGCCTGGCCTCTAAAGCTGAGAATGATTTTTCTCACCAACAAATTGATCTGTCTTGCAGAAGCTACTACGTAGAGCCTCTGCACTGCCTCTCTAGGATAACTCGGCCCTCTTGCTACTGCCTCTCTAGATCCGGAAATATTTCCTCTGAACTCACTGTCTCTGCCCCTCTCACACTGCTTCAATCTCTAGCTCTCTCTCTGGCAACTGACTACTGCTACTTTGGAAATCGATTTGCTCAAAAATCGAACCTCTCAAGTGTCTTCTCTATCACCACATTGACCTCCTCTTATAATCCTTTGTTGGAGCACCAACGGCCAAGATTAAAACTTAATCAATGGCTAGGATCATCTTTGGATCGATCTGAGTGAGTTTCTAGATGATTCTCACCTTGACTTAATTAATATTGATTAATTAATAATATTCCCTATGTTTTGACTTAGGAAATATTTTAAAATTGGTTAATAATCTAATTAAGTCATTTCTAGGCAGAATTTTTAGAAATGATTTTTGGGTTTTTGAGATCTCATGTATTCTAGCCTCTCCACAAAATTTCAAGGCTAGAACATATCCGTTGCTACAAAAACTAACAGGGTCATTAAGGAGTTTCTTGTTCAATGGAAGGATCTGCCAAAGGATGCTACATGGGAGTGAGAACAAATACTACAGCACCCAGCATTACAGTTGCTTGAGGACAAACAACATTTGGGAGGGGAGCACTGTAATATTCCCTCTAACTAAATTTTACTAAGACAGTTCCACAATTTTGAAATTTTGGTGATGGACAAATTTTGGACATGAAACTTAGGAAAAAGTCGATAAAGAGGCACCAATTTGATTTTTGTGAGAAAGGATCTCCAAAACATTAGAAAGAAGGAAAATTAAATGAATGGTGGAATGTGTGGGCTACATCAAGGAGGCAATTCAAACTCCTTGAGGAAATATCAATTCAGAGGGAAGAGAAAGGAAGGGAGGTCGAATGGGAGGGCCCACAAGAAGAGAGAAAGGAAGCAAAGGATAAATAGAAGAGAGGAGCACCATTTTAGGGTCTTTTGCCAATTTGGAAACTTAAACCATTGTTCACTTGAGTTGCTTAGCCAAGTCAAAGAGTGCTTCTTAGCACCAAGGAATTTCTAGGCGAGAATTTCCAACTCTTCTTTGGTGGACCTTGAGTGTCACCCTAGGAGAGATATTGCTTCAATCTATAGTTGTTCCGGAGCTGATTTCAGAGATGTGCGACTTACTTGGGCATGCAAATTGGGCACTGAAGGGAGAGGTTGAATTAATTGGAGGAGCAGCTACTTGCATGCACGATTGTCCGGAGTTTGGAGGTGCCTTTCCACGAAATTTTGCTGGAGATTACAGGTGATTTGCAGGGCTTATTTTTATAAAATATTTGCAAGCCGAATTTCTGTCCACAGGTACTGCACAGAGGGTTTTCAGCTAGGCCTATGCAGGCATTAAGGAGGCTGAATTGTAGTGGTGTGGGGGTAGAGGAATTTGGAGCTAAATTCAGTGGGATTCCAGGGGAATTTTGCTGGAGATTACAGGTGATTTGCAGGGCTTATTTTTATAAAATATTTGCAAGCCGAATTTCTGTCCACAGGTACTGCACAGAGGGTTTTCAGCTAGGCCTATGCAGGCATTAAGGAGGCTGAATTGTAGTGGTGTGGGGGTAGAGGAATTTGGAGCTAAATTCAGTGGGATTCCAGGGGAATTTGGGAGAGGTTTTTTGGGAGATTTGGAGCCATTTCACACTGATATTTCCAGGGGTGCATATTGTTGCCTGCAGGAGGAACTTGCATTTCTTAAGGGGTCGGGGGATTGGTTGGAAGGAGCCCAAACCCTTTCTGGGTTTCTGTGGGTTTATTGAGGGGAGGCTGAAGTTGAATTTGCAGAATTTTCTGAGCATGCTAGAGGGCCGAAACACTTGTTCCAGTCCAGCTAGAAGCAATAGAAAACTACATAGCAGGGTGTAGTTTTTTGTTGGGGGAGCTACCACCACTTTGAGCCAACATTGTCACTCGGGCTTTGCCTTAACCTTGCAGTAGCAAGCCCGGGTTCTTATTCTCATTATTGTACCAGATTCCCTATTATTAATACAATGGTTCAAAATTTTGGCTCATATTTCTGTTGTTTATTATTTGTGATTGTGTGTCTCAAATTTTTATAGTTGTAGTTAGGTCAGTCTCTGTTACTTGTTGAATTTTCCTATTAGGAATATTACAATAAACCTGGAAGATATGCTTGATCCCTGAATTCTTTGGCTCTTGCAATCCGGCCCCTCTGCAACCTAGCAACTCAGCCTCATGTTTGGTCAATTTAGCCTTCTCTTGAGACTGGAAATTCAGCCTCCTTGAATAATCAATTCAGCCTCTTATGCCAAAGCAAATGATCAGCTAGGGTGGCTTTACAATCATCGAAATTGACTGCCACCAGATAGGATGTATATCTCAACACTGAAACCAAGAAATATCGAGGGTTTCTCCCTCACTAGTAAGCTACTAGAGCTCCAATATCAATTCATCAAATATCCAAAACATGCCCTTTTCCCTCAAGCCTCCATTTTCTTTTATAACCTTTTTTCTTCTCAAAATACCATGGGTCACTGAAATACCATGGTCAATACCATGTGTTTCTTTTATTTCCTTTTAATAAAGTGACTTTATAAGTTTTATTTCTTAATTAAATCAAAAAGTCACTTAATAATCCCTTTTTTTAATTTAATTACTCACTATCACCTTTAGGATGACATTAAATAGTTAAATTAATAGACTCCTTTCTTCTGTTCTCGAAAAGGAATATTACAACCTATTTCTTGCTCATTTGTGGTAATCAATTAAAACTATCTTATCTTATTTATCTTAATGCAACCTCAAACTCAAAGAAAAATTGTGTAACAAGGCAGTAGCTATGTCTTTCACACGATATAGGTAAAAACTACCAAAAGCAAATCAGCCGTAATGTTCCTAAGTAGGAATGTGAATGATATCTAAACAAATCAACAGTGTAATAGCATAAATTAAACACAGGCATTACACATCCATGGAAACACTGTAAATCTGGAACTACTGAGCCATATATTATAGAATCTGAGAGCAGTGTGTACAATGTAAATGAAGGAGTGCACTTGGCTTGTCTCAAGGACAAGTTGGACTAAACCCAGGTGATGGAATGGTGAGATGATGGCCGTTTAGTTGTTGCACCACTTGCATTACGCTATCCCAGCAAAACTGCTAATCTGCTGACTTTGACCTGCTAGAATGTGCCCAAAAACCGCCCAGAAAATTATTTCCTTCCAACCTTAGACTCCTTGGACAAAACCTAGAAGGGAATTTCTCATATTTTGACTTTGGATTTTCGGCCTCCTTGGAGCCTCTACCCAGCTACTACAGCGAAATTCGACTTGCAGGAAACAACCTGCAAATCCCTCTGAAAATACCCATAGAACGCTGGGTTCACCTATATTGACTAACCCCTTGCTACATGGATGACTGTTCTCCCAGCACAGCGAGTTTGTTGCTACAGTGGCCTCTGTCCAAAACTTTGACTCACTAATACGCTGGTTTGGCTAGCTGCTACTTTAGCAAAATGGCCTTTTCTATGATGCCTCCTCAACCTCCGGCTCTCCTAGCAATCTGTGAATCCCCCTTGCTGATTTTCCAACCCCTCTTGCGCGTTCTTTGGCTGCCCCGGAATACGCAGTTCTTCCCTGTGTTGATGCTTGAAGTGTGTGTTTGTACCAGACTCCCTGGAAACTCTTGTATAACAGCCTCCCTAGGGCGAGCACAGATGGTCCCCCGAACAAGAGGTTGAATCTCCCACGTGAGAGATTCATGGCTAAACAGCCGGTAGACTCGTTGAACAGCAGAGCGTACAAAAATGAGTTTGTTTGTCAAATAATCAGAATGCCTCCAGAAAGAGATGGGCCCCTCCATCCACTAGCTCGAATTCCCTCCAACTTATTCCTTGGCCAATTTCGAATTATGCATGTGGTGGCCCCCACATTCCACTAGCTGCCAGAAATAAATTGGATTGCCTATATTTCCTAAGTTTCTGCGTGTGGGGTCCTCCTCCTAAACCAAAAATGCTACCAAAATTGTGTTGCTACATCCCATGACTAATTCATTTGAGAAGGGACATGACAGTTCTCCCCTCCCAAATGTTGCTTGCCCTTAAGCAACATCAAAGTCGAGTGCTCTAGTATGTGCTCACCGTCCCAGGTGGCATCCTCATCCGGTAAGTTCTTCCACCGTACCAAGAACTCCCTGATGGTTCTACAACCTACTCCTCGGTGTTCTCTCCCTGCTTTCTAGTATGGCCTCTGGTTCCACCACCAAATGGCCCTCATCATCCAATGGGGGTAGATCAACTACTGCAGTGACCTGTTGTCCCAGCACCTTCTTCAGGCATGAGACATGAAACACATTGTGGATCCTGCTCCCTGGAGGCAGTGCTAGCTCATAAGCCACCTCCCCAACCCGCCTAGTCACATGGTGGGGCCCATAGAAACGTGGTTGTAGCTTCTCGACCCCATTTTGTTTCAACATAGACTTTCTATAAGGCTACAACAGGAGCTACACTAGGTCCCCCTCCTCAAAGTGCCTCTCTATCATGTGCTGATCTGCATATAGTTTTTGCTAATTCTGGGTTGTCGCTAGATTATCCTTGAGAGCTTTGAGGATGCCTTGGCTCTCCTGGACCCAGTCTTTGGCCTTTGGGGCACGGTTGTCTCCAATAATAACATCAATAAAAGTTAGAGCATCATAACCATAGAGGGCAAGGAAAGAGGTCATACCGATAGACATGTGGTGTGTGGTGCTGTAGCAAAACTCGCCCAAGTGCAACCACCGAATCGACATCCTCTGCTGACCTGTCACATGGTTCCTCAGGTACCCCTCCAAACACTGATTGACCCTCTCTGTCTGGTTGTCCATCTAAGGGTGGTAACTAGTGCTAGGAGTAAGCTCTGTCCCAACCAACCTGAAAAGCTCCTATCAAAAGCCACCCATGAATCTACTGCCTCTGTCGCTAACAATGTTCTTGGGGAGTCCATGTAATCTGAAAACCTCCCGGAAGAACAACTTGGCAAGCTGGGTTGTCGTGAATCTAGTGGGGATGGTGAAGAAGTGGGCAAAATTGGTCAGCCTGTTGACCACCACATATATGCAATACTTCCCCTGTACTGTGGGGAGCCCCATGATGAAATCTATCGAGATTCTTTCCCATTTCCCCTTTGGAATGGGATGTGGTTGTAATAGCCCTGTAGGGTGAGCCATCTCCCCCTTGTTCCGCTAGCAGGCCGCACACTCCCTTATGTGTTGCTGCATGTCCTCCTTGAGGCCTTTCCACGTGAACCTCTCCCAAACAGCCACGTAAGTCTTCCGGAAACCTTGGTGTCCGAACAGTGGTGAATCATGAGCGGCCTAGAGTACCCTCTCCCTCAACTGCGAATTGGGCACTAAGTAAATGTGTCCTTTGTAACAGATGACCTTATCCATCACATTGTAACACTCATCTGCATGAGTCCCCTCTAGCACCTCGCAGGCCTTCCTGTCCTTGGAGTACACAACCAACAGCTGAGCCTTCTAATCCTAGCAGATGCTCATAAGAGATAACCCAGCCGGTCTCCTGGATAGAGAATTGGCCACCACGTTGTGCTTGCCCGCCACATACTCAATATCAAAGTCGTAGGCCTGCACCTTGCTTACCCATCTCTATTGCCAATCGTTGAGGCCCTGCTGCCACATGAAATGTCAAAGAATATTATGATCAATCTTCACACTGAATCGGTTGCCCACCAAGTACTGGAGGAACTTGGCCAATGCATGCATGATGGCCAGCATCTCCCTGTCATATATGGAATATGACAGCTCATGTGGTAGGAGCTTCTGACACTCGAAAGCTATAAGGTGCCTCTCCTGTGACAAAACGGCTCCAACTCCCACCCTTGATGCATCACACTCTACCGTGAATGGCTGGGAAAAATCAAGAAGTGCCAAAACAAGGCAACTGCTCATCACCTCCTTGAGGCAATTGAAAGCGACTTGTGCTCCCTCAGTCCATGCAAAGGCCCCTTTCTTGGTCAAGTCAGTCAAGGGTGTTGCCAACTGTGAGAACGCCTTGACAAACTTTTTGTAGTAAGTGAAAATGCCCAAGAAGCCTCTCAGCGTAGTCACGTCTCGGGGTACTAGCCAATCCCGGATGGCCCAGATCTCCTCGTGAACATTCACCCCGCCTGCTCCAATGATATGCCCGAGATAGAGCATCTCTGTTAATCCAAACTCGCATTTGGAGAGCTTGCCATAAAATTGCTGCTCCTCCAGAATGCGCAGTACCTCCTCCAAGTGTTGGAGGTGCTCCTCCCATGTCCGGCTATAGATCAGGATGTCATCAAAAAACACTAGCACAAACCTCTTCAGCTGCCCCCGAAAGATGTGGTTTATGCAAGACTGAAATGTGGCAGGAACATTGGTCAACCCAAATGGCATGACCAGAAACTCATAGTGCCCATAGTGGCATCGGAATGTTGTTTTTGGATGTCCTGATCTCGAACTCTGATCTGGTGGTACCCCGAATGCAGATCAATCTTAGAGAAGTACTTGGCTCCTCTAAGCTCATCCATCAGTTAATTAATGTGGGGAATGGGGTATCGGTTCTTGAGGGTCTTCTTATTAAGGGCTCTGTAATCTATGCACATCCTGAGGGTCCCATCCTTCTTCTTCACCAACACTATGGAAGAAGCAAAGGGACTAGAACTAGGCCTGATGTGACCCAAAGCAAACAGCTACTAAATAGCCTTCTCTATCTCATCCTTATAGGCTTTGGGGTGCCTATAAAGGGTAGTGATGACTACCTGTATACCTGGCTCTAGCTCAATGGTGTGCTCAAACCCTCTATCTGGTGGATGCCTTGGTGGAATGTCCCTAAACACCACTGCATATCAATCAAGAAGCACCTGTATGTCCGTTGGTGGTGACTGAGCCTGTTCCCCAGCCTCTGAGATCCTCAACTCGACTGCCCATGCAATGTCCCCATGTCGAAGATCTACCTCCATACTGTGGGCCGAAACTGTTTGAGGCGGATAACACTACATGCCTCTCAAAACCACCAATTTGTCGTCTGGCCTCATGAACTCCATCTCAGGTTTCTGCCAATCTGTCGTAACTCTCCCAAGGGAATGCAGCCACTGGACACCCATCACCACGTTGGTGTGTGGCACATCGACCACAAAGAAGTGGTTCGTCATCGAGTGGTTTCCCATAACTACTGTCAAAGAGGACACGTATCTAGTACACTGGTGTTGATTTGGGGTAGCATCGGGTGTGCTCTAGCCATGAAATTTGGTGGAGAGGTTGGGGCACATAAGATCTCTAATACCCAGAAAGGGTTTGGGTAGATTCTAAACAAATTAGGAGATATTAAAATAATTAATATTTTTAATGGAGTCCCTAAGTTTAAACTTAGGGAAAATAAAATATTAATGTGTATTAATATGAATCTGTGTTAGAGTGCCTAAAAGACATGGATCAAGCCAGATATAATCTTAGCCGTTGATTAGGGACATAATCTCGGCCTTTGATATGTCAACAGGAAAAGTATAAGAAGAGGCTTGAGGGTCACTTGGAGGACACACCAGAGTGATCAGTCATTTTATTCTCTAGAGCGGGGTTTGCTAAGAGAGATAGAATCATCGGGAGAGCAACTGAGGGGCATTGAGTACAAAGAGACAGAGAGGCAGAGATAGTGTCAGGAAAGCAATAGAGCATCCAGAGAGAGAGACGAAGGAGCAGCCAATGCTCACATAAGGCCTCACAAAGGCAGCTAAGTGTTGCGCAGAGCACCAGAGGAGCCAGCGTAGCTGATGCAGAGACTCGGAGAGCTGACGCAGGGACTCCTGGGGCTGACGCAAGCCAAGATAGGCTGGCGCAGGGCCAACGCTGGGCTAGGAGAGGCTGACGCAGTCCAAATTAGGCAGATGTTGGGGTTTCAGGGGCAGATTGGTGCTGAGTAGCTGCCGGAAGGATTATCCGAGGTTTCAGCCAGTAGATTTGTCTGAAACGGAGAGGTATTACTGCTAAAGAAATTCTCTATTGGGTAGGCCAGTTTCAGCACCCAGATTGTACTCTGATATTGCTTAATAAGAAAACCCTCAAATAGCTGCACTGGTTTTCCCGCATTGGGTTTTTCCGGGGACATTGGTCCAAAAATAATGGTGTCATGTAGTGTGTTTGTTCTTGTTTCTTTTAGTTGTTGATCTGTAATATGTTGAGCATGCACTGGTGTTTATTTTCAGTGTTTACTTTGTAAATAACTTGTTAAAGAAAAATAACAAGTAGGTAAAAATAAATCAGAAAAAGTGCATGAGGGTTTCTAAACTAGGTAAATTTAGAAACCTCAACATGGTATCAGAGCGTGATTGTAGATCACAGGACTAAAAAACATCAGCAGAGCGGAGCAATAGCAGCAGAAAACAGTTGTCCCAAGGTGATAGAAGTTGTTTCTAGCAGTGCAGAAGCCAAAAAGTGTGATGCAAAGCCAACCAGAGCCACGAAGAAGAAATCGGGAGCTACGCAGTGCCTCAAAGAGGCCAGCTTTGCCGACGTAGAGGGCCAGAGGGCTGATGCAGACCCATCTGGGGTGACACACAGCGAGCGTGAGGCAGAGAAGGGCTGACGCAATTCAGAGAGAGGCAGTTGTTGGGGTCTAGAAGGCTGCAGAAATATTGCAGAGTGGAGCTAGTGAGGTACTGTAGTCATAACAGTACCTGACAGAGCAAGGCCAAAGGAGTTGTTACTGAGGGTTTCTAGCTGAGGAACCTGGATCAGTGGTGCAGTTGCACAAGACGATCAGAGTAGGGGGCATCTCAACAAGCAACAGAAGGATTTCCAGGAGGGAAATCAGGGCTCAGAGGGAGTCCATAAGAGAACTTCCAGATGGGAAGTAGAGACTCAGAGGAGTCGAACAGAGAACTTCCAGGAGGGAAGTAGAGGAGCGTCATGGCACTTCACAGGGTAAGAGACCATGATAGATTGGACGGAGCATCGAACTTCGTAGTCTGGAAGGCCAAAATCTTATTAGTGCTTGACAGGAATCATGTCAAGAAATTTGCCTTGAAGGTTATAGCTATCCCAGTCGACCCCAATTATAATGACAAGTACGAGGAGGTGATGGCAAGGGCGAAGTGCATTATCCTTGACAGGGTCAAGGATCATGTGGTACCACATATAGCCGAGAAGGAAACAACAGTTGAAATGTGGGACGCTCTCAAGAACCTGTACCAGCATACTTCTATGCAGAGAAGAATGCTACTCGAGAACCAGATGAGGTCGTATTAAATGAAGAAGGGTCAAAAGATTGACTCTTTCCTTGGAGGACTGAATGAGATCCAAGATCAGTTGACTACTATAGGAGCGACACCGGATCAGGAGCTTATGGTGAGGACAGCCATGAAAGTTGTCTCAGAAGAGTGGGAAGTGTTTGTCCAGAGCATCCTGGGCAGAGGGACTCTCCTACCCTAGGATGAGATGTGGGTAGCTCTTCACCAAGAAGATATCAAACGGCAGTCAAAGACAGGTAGTAGTAGCAAAGGGATCAAGGTCAAGCAGGGGGAGGAGGATGTGGCCCTAACATCTGAGGGAAAGCACGAGAAGCGGAAGAAGAAAGATCTCTCCAAGATCAAGTGCTTCCACTATGGGGAGATGGGTCATTATGCGACCCAGTGCCCAAGGTATAAGAGTAAGGGAGAGTCTTCCGAGACTAAGGCAGTGCCAGCATGGACAGAGAAGGAAGATTTGACAGACGATGACTATGCCATGAGTGCACACACGCCACTTAAGCGTAAGTGTGGAGACATAGAGCTGTAGTCAGGCGGACTACAGGCGATGAGGGGCAGGAACCTTGAGGTACCCAACCTCTTGGATTAGACCTTGCTACGGGAACCCCGACAAGGAGTAGCAGGATTGGCTGAGTGGTTAGAGACGGATGCGGGTGGACCGACAGAGAGAGCTACAGTGCAGGAGTCCCAAGACAGCGCAGAGCTAGCAGGTTGCAACAGTGCGAGAGGCATAGGAGTGTTGCACCGGTGCAGGAAGGCACAACTAGGTGTGCAACAGTGCGAGATGTCGGGAGTTGCTATAGCAGCGCAGAGGTCAAAGAGAGGGAGCACTTGTCAATGACAGAGGGAGCTTCAGCATCAGTGGGTGTTTCTAGCCCAACCGGGAGGTTAGTTGGGAGATCAATTACTTACTTCATAGTAATTGAGTTGCAGTGCAGCAGTGGACAGCATGATGCAACATGATGAGAGGAGGTGTAGTGCAGATGCAATGCTGGGAGAAAGGACTAGCAGCAGCATGGATGCAGAGGGAGTTGTCATACAGATGCAACAGTGGCAGTGGCAATGGCAGAACCATGGGCAGCAATATAGGATCTATGTTGCCAGGAAACATGGGTTCGGGGACGGGGACGACATTTTTGGAAACAGGGTGCATGGGTTCGTCGGGTAATATAATAATATTAAATTTTAATAATTATATTTTATAAATTATAAATTTATAAATTATAGTTAATAATATATATGAAATTTGAATTTGTATATTTTTCAACTTTAAACAAGAAAACTTTAATCATTTAAACATGCACATCATTGAACATTCAACATTGACATTGAAATTTCAAAATTTATCACCAAAAAACGGTTCATTGTTTACATATTAACATGAATCATGATATATGTCCATTGTCATACTACATTCAAAATTTGCCTTAAGGCATCTTCAAAAGCCCCTAGTTTTTGGGGTGAGTTTGCCACTTTCTTACATCTTGGTTTTTGGAGTTTACTACTAACCCATTTGTCATTTCAATCTTTATCTGGATGCCCCTGCACAATTACCCTCTCCTTATTAGGAATATGCGAATATAAGAGTAAGCATTCTCTTTCTTTGGAATCTGCAATGTAACAATGAGTTGGAAATGCTCTGGAGGTAATTTCTAGACCTTGACATTAGCGTGATCCAAAAGTACATCATCGTTTGTGCCAACATATGAGTAAAAGTTGACTGGAGTCCAACTCACTTAGAGAGTCATTTTAAAGTGAATTTGAGTCCAGGTCTCCAAAGCATCATTTTGAAGTGGAATGGTTGTAGTCAAATCTATGTCAACTGACAAAGGAAGGATGCTTGTACCAAGGTTAGCATCTCAGATCTCACAAGGAAGAAAAGTAAACATTAACAATGCTTGAGATTGAATATGACTCCTAAGGAAATTTGAAAGAAGGAAGCCAGATACTCAAAATCAGGTGTTTTAATAATGTGCTAAGTTTCTCCTTTTAATCAACGAACAACCATCTGACTACAGCCGTATAAACTGAAGCAAACCCTCATATGCACGTTATTCCTACAGTTCGAGCTTCAGGGATGAAGCAGTGGCATGACTTAGACGATTATGATCCAGAGCAAAGACCCCTCCTTCAACCAATTCTAATGAAGTATGAGAATAAGTTTCACTGTAACTTCCACCAACCCTACATCATTCAATCGTGCAAAGATTTACTCCCCCTAGACACATATAGAATATTTAAGATCCTCAAATGAGAAGATGCAATGTATATCAGTGATCTGTATGCCACATTAGGCATAGTTGTTTTTAGCTATTTTGATTCAAACTCGGAAACCCAATTTTAAAAATCAGACACCTAATCTGGGTCTGTTATACTCACAAACCAAATCATATTGTCATGTACATTCTCCATTTGATAATGTAATTCTTTGTTAATTTTATTGATTCAAAATCAAGATGTCATACAAATTACAATAAAGATTTTCCTTGGGATTGCCCAATCACTTTTTATCGAAGACACTACTTTATAAGAAAAAAACTGCCACGAATTTCTTGAGAAAACTGAAAGTATATGTATATATTTAATTACACAAAATATACAAATTTTACACAAATTTGCTTTTGCAAGCATAATTTCCGTCTGTTGACAGGAAAATCAAGAACAATATGAACATAGTTATTACACTGCAAAACCGCATACCAATGTTGCACGAAGCGGGAGCGAAGCGGAAGCGCGGAGCACAGAAGCGTCATTTTCCAAAAATCTAGGAAGCGAAGCGTCCGCGGAAGCGTCTGCTATATATATATATATTTTTATATTTTTTTGCATTTATACTCAAAACAAAC
>APFE030834998.1:36320-51217 GCA_000404065.3 Pinus taeda
TATATATTTTTAAAAAATCGCTCCCGGATTTGCTCCCAAACCGGGAGCTTCTGAAAATGGTCACTCCCGCTCCCGCTTTCACTCCCGCTCCCCGCTTCCGCTCCCGCTCCCAAGTAACATAGCTCCCAGTTCTGTGATTTGAATTCTTCCAACATGTCTTTTTGCCCCTTGGCCAAGTCACTCAAAGCCCTCAAGAGGCTATCAAAAGCCATCTCCTCCCTGCTCTTAGGCTCTATCATTTCCTCCTCTTCGGCTATTGTTTTCCCTTTTTTCTCCGTATCTGGTGTAATCTCCAGCTCCCTTTCTCTGCTCCTATACCTCTGCCTCCGGTAAGTGATGTTCTCCCAGTCTTCTCCTCTCATAGGAAGCCAACCCCACAGCTTAGCCAAGAATTAGGCTCTAATACCATTGTAATGTTCCCAAGTAGGAATGTGAGTGATATCTAAACAAATAAACAGTGTAACAGCATAAAATTAAAAACAGGTATTGCACATCCATGGAAACACTGAAATCTGGAACTGCTAAGCCATATATTATAAAATCTGAGAGCAATGTGTACAATATAAATGAAGTGGTGCACCTAGGCTTGTCTCAAGGACAAGTTGGACCAAACCCAGGTGATGGAATAGTTGAGATGATGATCGTTCAGTTGTTGCACCACTTGCACTGCGTTGTCCCAACAAAACCGTTGATCTGCTAACTTCGACCTACTGTAATGTGCCCAAAAACCGCCCAGAAAATTCTATCCTTCCAGTCTTAGACTCCTTGGACAAAACCTAGAAAAACCCAAAAGGGAATTTCTCAAATTTTGACTTTGGATTTTCGGCCTCATTGGAGCCTCTCCCCTGCTACTATAGCCAAATTTCACTTGCAGGAAACAACTTGCAAATCCCTCTAAAAATAGCCCTAGAATGTTGGGTTCACTTGTATTGACTAACTCCTTGCTCCCCCGATGACCCTTGGCCCGGATGACTGCTCTCCCAACACCACGAGTTTGCTGCTATAATGGCCTCTGCACAACACCTCTATCCAGAAATTCAACTCACTGCTACGTTGGTCTGGCTGGCTGCTACTCCAGTAAAATGGCCTTTTCTATGCTGCCTCCTCAACCCCCAGCTCTCACAGCAAGCTGTGAATCCCCCTTGTTGATTTTCCAACCCCTCCTACATGTTCTCTGGCTGCCCCAGAGTACGCAGTTCCTCCCTGTGCTGATGGTTGAAGTGTGTGTCTGTACCAGACTCCCTGGAAACTCCTATGTAACAACCCCCCTAAGGCAGGCACGGATGGTCCCCTGAAGAAGAGGCTAAATCTCCCGTGTGAGAGATTCATGGCTAAACAGTGAGTAGACTCGTTGAACAACAGAGCATTCAAAAACGAGTTTGTTTGTCAAATAATCAAAATGCCTCCTGTTGACCACTACGTGTCAACTTCCCATAGTAGTACACCCCCTTTTCTTCGCAAAAGGGGAGCACTTGATTGACGTGTCCATACCATTCGACAGTCATCGTTGACCTTATCATATTATGTTGTAAACCCAGTCTGCATGTGTGAATTGTAAATAATCTTAGTAGAGCTGAGTCATGTATGTAAATTGCCTAGGTGGACCTAATGTTTTAGTGATAATCTATGTTCCGAAAGGTTTTTTGTCCCACCGATCCATGATCGGCAGAGTTTTCCTTCAGCCTAACCCCAAAGCCGGAATGAATTTTGTCATTAGAATCTTAGGGGAATCCTAGTGCATTGATCTGCTAGATTATAGTTGTGTCGCAGAACTAGGTGGTCTATGAGGGTCTATGTCAAATGGGTTTTCCCCATTGAGATGTAAAAGAATCATGATGTAAAGTGTCTTGAGGGTTAGAAAATGTTTTAATCCCCTCATAGGTCCTAAGTCCTAAGTCCTAGGTCTTAGGTGATTTTCCAAAAGCTAAGTTCGAGGATCCATTTAAAAATAAAAATTAAAAAATATAAAATATAAAAAAATAAAAATAAAATAATTAAAAAATAAAATAAATAAAGAAAATTATTATAAAAAAATTAAAATTAAAAAAAAAAAAATTAAGTTGAAGATTTTGAGAAAACAAATGCAAAATTTTAATTTTTAATTTATTAAAATTTCGATGGATAAGATTAGAAGATATCTTGATCTTCATCGACGGTTGAGATCATTTTGACATGGATCACTCGAACTAGCCGTTGGGATTTTTCCTTTAAATAGGGTGCTAGGGGTCATTTGAGATCAGTTTAGATCTGAGAGTCTGGTGCTAAAGAAAGCTCTCTTGTAGTCAGTTTTTGTGCAATAAAGAAAGACTTTGGGGTTGAAAATCTTGCTGGTGTCACTCTTCTGGAAATGCTGTAAGATTGTTTTATTTTTCTACATAATATTATTTTCAGTCATTAATAATAGCTTGATGAAGATTGATTCAGGCACAGGTATCTTGTCTGACCTCTGGGATTTGAACGATAGTTTAGATTCTGAAATATAATGGCAGGTATCTCCATTTGATCTAGATTTCATTATTGTTTTCTCCCTCTATGTTAATGGTTAATTTTAAGTTGTGCAGGAAATCTTAAGTTTTGAGTTTACTGGGCGTTAGGGGAAGTTCTCGGCTGAACCAGCCAACTCCCGGATTGTATTTTCTGAAAGAGCCCAGCTAGTTTTTAATCTCGGGCTTATCATCTGATTTTTTTTTTTAATGAATGCATGCAGGGTTTACTGAAGTATCTCACATTAAAATTTAAATTCTGAAAATATTTATGTGGCATAATGAGAAATCTAGCTATTTTAGAGTCTGCAGTTTGTGAATATTGTAATTATTTAGTTAGGGTTTTTAGTTTCGATTCTTGCACATATTATCTTTGGGTGTTTTGTTTTGCCATTACAGGTTGCAGGTTACAGGTCTGAGGAGAAATTTTCATTTGAAGCCAGATCTAGGCCCTGGAAGGTAAGATCTGGCCTCAGGATCAGTTCTTGCAGGTTTTTTGCTGAACAAATTCGAGATTCTCCAAGCTATCTGTTTGCTGGGGTTTTCATTTAAAATTGCTTTCCATAAATATCAACCAGCAATCTTGCATTCCAAGGGTTTTAAAATCATTCATTTTCAGATCTAAATTTTTTTATGAGGGTTTCAAGAAAATCTGAAGGAGAGCGAGTTAAAAATTTTGTCAAGATTTCTGGAAAATATTTTAGAGCTCCTCTCACTCTGCTGCAAATCAAATCCCTGTTCTCCTCACAGCTCCATTTCCGCAATTTCTCTTCAGCGTTACTTCCTGCGGATTCCTTCCACCGCTGCTCCAGCACTTGCAAACAAAACAAAATAAAAAAAAAAATAAAATATTTAAAAATAAAAGAATTAAAAAATATTTTGAAAAAGCTGAATAAAAAAAATTGAAAATTCATTTTTTATGGTCTTTTTTTCTATAGCTAAACGCACTTAAAATGTTTATTTACAAGTTGGCTATATGAAAGTGGTAGCTGGTCAGCATTTAAATTTTATGGTCATTTAAAGCATTTAATTTTTCTTGAAGTTAAATTGCTGGATCATTTAAAGGGGTTGTGCATTTGTTGAAAATCTTACATCACTTGGGTTATTTGATGATAAATAATTGTTCTACATGGTTTATATTTCTGCAATATTCAATAAATAATCGTTTAATCATTTATTTCATAAGGCACTGGTCTATTGACTTAATTGATTTGTGCTTGTTGCCCCTCGTGTCTCCCGAGTCCCAACCCAACTAGTCCTCAGTTGGTCATCCATTATCCCATAAGGTCTACCCCCCTTAGCCGCGGGAGACAAGTTTAAACGGAGAGATCGGGGATCAGGGTGACAGCCCCTAGTCTGAGCGTTGTCGTGACAATCTGTGCGACAACACCTCCAAAAAGAGAATTGATCTCTCTTTATAGCTCCTTGGGCCCCCTTAGCCTCATGTGGGCCCCTCCATCCACTAGCTCGAATTCTCTCAACGTATTCCTTGGCCAATTCGAATTATGCATCTGGTGGCCCCCGCATTCCACAAGCTGCCCGAAATAAATCAGATTACCTATAGCTCCTAACTTTCTGTGTGTGGGGTCCTCCTCCAAAACCAAAAATGTTGCCAAAATTGTGTTGCTGCATTCTGTGACGAATTCATTTGAGAAGGGACATGACATCAGCATGAACTGAAGCATTCATAAAGTATAATCTTATGTTATTTACCTAAGTTCAAGAACAAGGTTCTCTCCTAATGGACAAAAATATTTCTGAGTCCAAAATTAGACACAACCCATTATTAGCTGATGATGTGTCATATAAGGTTTAAACATTGGAATTCTAGGTGGCACATTATAATTGGAAAAATTTCTGGCTCAATATTCAAGCAAGTAGGATCATCTACAAACACACTCTCACACTTCATTTGTAATTGTTGATTTGTGGTAGCATTGGATGTGCTCTAGACATGAAAATTCGTGGAGAGGCTAAAGCACATGAGATCTCCAAGACCCAGAAATGGTTTGGACAAATAGTACCCAGTTTGGGAGATATTAAAATAGTTAATATTTTTAATGGAGTTCCTAAGTCTAAACTTGGGAGAAAAAAATATTAATGGGTATTAATATAAAATTGTGTTAGAAGGTTCCAAAAGTCATGGATCAAGCCAAATCTAATCTTAGCCGTTGATTAAAGATATAATCTCGGTCGTTCAAGGACCAACGAGAAAAGTATAAGAAGAGGCTTGAGGGTCAGTTAGAGAAGACACCAGAGTGATCAGTCATTCAATTTACTAGAGCGGGGTTTCTAAGCAAAGTCGAATCAGTGTTCAACAACGAGGGGCAGTGAGTATTGGGCAGAGAGGCAGAGATAGTGCCAAGAGAACAATGCAGAAGCAGAGAGTGATAGGCAGCAGGGAGTTCAAGTCACGCAGAGCACAGCAGAGACATCGCAGAGGCCGGAGGGACTACGTCATCCATGCCAAGGCTACAGGAGTGATGCAGAGGGTCCCAGAGGCTACGCAGTGCCTCAGAGGGTTGACATAGAGAGGTTTGAGGCTGATGCAGGGCAGAAGGAGGCTGACACAGAGGCCAGAAGGGGCAGCGCAAAGCTTCAGAGACGCTGGAGAGGGCTTCGTAGGACAGCATTTCTGAATAGAGAGGTATTACTACTGATTGTTTTTCTCTGTTGGGTGAGCCAATTTGGCACCCAGTTGTACTCAAGGAAATACTGCATAATAATAAACCCTCAGAATCGTTGCACCAGTTTTCCCGCATTGGGTTTTTCCAGGGACAAGTTGTCCAAAAATAACGGTGTCACTTGTGTGTTTGTTTTCTTTCAACTGTTGATCTGTCGATGTTGAGACTGTATTGTGTTTATTTTGTTATTTATATGTTTTAAATAACTTATTCAAAATTAACAAGTAGAAGAAATAAACCAGAAGAATACAAATTAAATTTCTAACGGATAGGACTTAGAAATTTCAACAGTAATCAACATGCTTCTCATTTTAGAATATGCTTGCTGAAGTAGCCATGTTTAGACATCCTAAATCACACTTTAAATCAAGATTTCAATGTGTTTAATCTATAATTCTTATAGGTAATGTTTCATTTACTATTATTACTTTTGTCTGAAAATTCTCTGTTTCTCATGGTAAATGATCGTAGATGTTGCCTGATCTGCTGATAACCAGTTCAATTATAATATGCTAAGCTCCGGGTCATATCTATTATCATATATAGAAGCCCAGTCGCTGGTCATTAACAAATTAGAGGCTTATACAGATAGCACTTTTCCATAACAGAAAACCACAAACAATTATAGCATCAAATACTATCTGAAAGGTGGAATGCTCCTCTGCTTGTAAAGGGGACAAAAGGCATTAAACAAGGGTACATTGAATGTGTTGATACCTTGGATCCAAGAGAAACTCCTTAGGAACATAATTGATGCCAACTCGTAAGTCCGCAGCAGCACCAAGGTCAATGATCTTGAAAGCGCGAGACTCTTGAAATTTATACACCCAGAGTAATGGTAAGTGCTAAAGACTCCTGTATGCAAGCCTATGCAATAACCAGTAAAAAGAGTGCAATCAAAAGTATAAAAGTGTATCACACTCTTTCTAGTCCTTCAATCCACAATTCTGTTTCTCTAGAAGCAAGTAAGAGAATAACCTTGAGAAAATATAATGTTCTGGGGTTTAATGTCCCTGTGAACAATTCCTGTAGAATGCAGTCCATCGAGGGCAAACAGAATTTGCCGCATGATAGTTTGAATTATTCTATTTTCCCTTTCTATTCCTTTTGGCAACTTTTCAACTTCTCCAAGAATCATCCTCTCAACCTGTACATGTCAGAAGGACACATCCATTCAAAACATAAACAATTAGGATAAGTTAGATATTTTGTAGAACATCTGTACAGGAAAGTTGGAAGGGGCATGCTCCCTCATTCCATGATTTTCAAACTATAATGTAAGATATGTCACTGAGTGAACAACAATTTATAAGGATATGACCATAACTGTTGAAAATGCATTCAACACTTATGGTCTAGATTTTACAAATTCATATCAAAAGTTACATAAAATCAGAATATATATTGCTTATTTTGTACTCTCTTACTTTTGAAAATAACAGATTTTCTAGATAGTCACATTTTCCAGAGGAATGTGCAACAGATTGTAAATATTATATGGACTGGCACTTCAAACTTTCTTAATAAAATATGAGATTTGCAAAGATCACACGATAGCTAGAAAGCATGAACGAATAAATGCAAAATTGCAGCCAAAGTTAGATGCTTGCAGCAAATGAAGCTAAGAAATACCTGATATGGTTTTCTGGGCCACTGGGAAAGCATAAGCATATCAGTTCATAAGAAAAGTTAATGAATATGAAAAAGGAAAGGACAAAATGATACTTCCAGATGTTTCATTCTTCATTAGCTGATAACTACAACATCCTCCAAGACTAACCATAGAGTTGGATAAAAACTGATATGAGCACAATAATAGAGATGCAAAAAATACTCACAAACAAAAGAACACAAGAGAACAAGTATATGCAATTATAAGGAGATATTTGTCACAATGTAAATGTATCATAAACCTTCATTGAATTAGCTATTTATAGAAGTAGAAAATTGGTGGAGAGCCATCACCCACACCAAGTCTCTTAGGGTTACAAATGAAATATACATGTTTAGGTGGGCGATCAAGTGGTGGGTGATCAAGTGTGACCAGCCACTCTATGAATTATGCACAATCAGATTGGAGAAATAAAGTGAAAGCTGTAAACTAAATTAAAATGTACACATTTGGGTGTGTGATCAAGTGTGACCAGCCCCCTATGATTTATGTACAAAGAGATTGGATAGATAAAGTGAAAGGTGTAACTTAAAATAATAGTACATACTCTGAGTCCACTAAGAATGTCAGGACTACTAAGTCTCATCAATTCCTCCAGCAAAGGGTACCATAGTCAGTAGCAGCTATGTGTTGGTTGGAATGTCCCGATAGAATACTTGAATGTATAAAATGCTGAAATGTCAGTGTGTCAATCCACTAGGTTCGCTGCAAGAAAGAATGTTCTCCCTGCTGAAGAACTGTGCTTACCATGGGCTGCTGAAGTGCAGGTGAAGAAGTTATAACCTATAGAGCCAAGCGGGGAGGGTGTAATGTTCCCTTTTTTGGTGTTCCTTATGGCGTGGATAGGATGGACTTTTAGAGTTGGGGGCAGACAGATCACAGGTGCAGGTTGGCGTCCTCAGCGGGCCCAGGGGCTTTTGGAGGGGTTTTGAGGAGTTTCTATGAGTTCCGATGGCATTCGCTTGGTATATTTCATCATCCGCACAGTTTGCCTTTCATTCCGGCACATTCCGGCAACTTTTAGAAATAGAGTTATTATTGGGCCTGACTCAATTAATTATGCTTAAGGTGGCATTCCGAGAGGAATACTTGACAGAACACCTTAGTGTAGTAGCTCGTTGGAACCCGAATGAGATCTACATGATGGGATGGTTAGATGTGAGTTTCAGTGACCTGAGGAGGCATGGTGGCCAATTTACCCTTTTCCTGCATTAAAAAGAATATTTTAATTAAAATAAAAAAGGGAAAAGTGCTCCATGATTAAAATAATAATAAAATAAGAGGTTCTAGAGGGGTCCATCAGATCTATAAGAGAGGAGGAGGCCATTGGAGGACATCTTGGATTTGATATTTCTTCTTGTATGAGAGGTTGAGAACCCGGTTCTCTACTTCAGTAGTAGCCCCAGGACGGAAACCCTTGAGTGATTCAGTGAGGTTGGACAAGTACCCACCTTCCCTTCGTGAACTCATCCAGAATTCACGGGAGAGCTTAGCAATGCAATTCAGTTCAGTTTGGAGGGCTAACATAGCAGTGCAGCGGATTATCTTGGAGGCCAACTTTTCATCTCAACTATTTTGGTTGTATGTGCATGTAACCCCAGTTTATCCATTATAATAAAAGTTGAGAATTTTCCTATTCATTGTGTCATTGGATTGCAGTGCTCTAATTGTTTTATTTTACATGGGAATCTTCTATTAAATGAATGATAATTTAATGGTGAAATTTGGGTTGAGTTTGATTTCTGCAAATTTGGCAAAATATCTCATTTGGGACATTACAGAGGGGAACCATGAACAAAGGTTTCTTAAGAAATATGTAATGTCCCCTGCTTCAAAGCCAAAACATGTGCAGTATGGGCTTGTTACCACAAAATTTAGCAGGCCAAAGCAAAGCCTCACTATGCAACCTAGGTCCTATGGCAACCACAGATCAACCACCATTGTCAACTCAATGGCTTCTCTCTAGCTATTTAGTGATGGATATTATCCCAAAAGAGAGGCTTCCCTATGAAATATCACCAACAGGATATTATAATAAGGAGAGTTCAATGGTGATGTTGTAATATCCCTGACTAAGGTTTATCAAGCAAACTTGCACTAGTTTCAAAGTTTCCCTCTTAGGTGTTTTGTAAAACGCTTTGCATACATAAATCTTGCAAAAATTCTCTTTAAAGCATTTTGACAAACACTTGGTGTAAAAAAATTCTACAAACAAAAAATGCCTTTTACCATACAATCATTTCTTCAAATATTTTCCAATCAAACATGAAATCTCTACTCAATAAAGAATACCACGAACTCTAATTAAAAGTAGCTATCAACATTGAGACATTTCTTCGACCATTTCGCTTGCAAACTAAAAGATATTTTGTAACAGAGACATTTTGTCATACAGTTTGCACTTAGTTAGACACTAATCCCTCATTTACCAACAAATAACATAAAGCTCCCAAACGGTAGTAAAAGCTCAACCAATTTATTAATATTCAGCAGAAGATTACATGCCAGTTTATACAATCTTAGGCACTTGGAAATAGCTTTGTAGAAATGTCATGTCCCTTCTCAAACACATTTGTAACAAGGTGTTGGTACACAATTTTGCATATTTTTGGTTAAGGAAGAGGACCCACCAATTTCAACTTAGGGACTTAGGAGGCAATTCGACTTAATTTGGTTGCTAGTGGAATGTGGGGGCCACCAACATGGGAATTTGAATTGGCCCATTCGAATAGCTTGGAGGAAAAGTCGAATAGGTGGATGGAGGGGCCCACATGAGGCTAGGGAGGCATAAGGAGTTATAAGGACGAGAAACTCTCATTTTGGATTCATTCTTACATCTTGCAAACAAAATCACTTGATTGTTCGCTCTGCTGTTTAGCTAAGTCAACCGGTTGTTTAGCCACGAATCTCTCAAGTGGGAGATTCAACCTCTACTTTGGGGGACCATCCGTGCCCGCCCTAGAGAGGCAATTCCACAAGGATTTCAGGAGTTTTGGGGCAGTGGGATAGCACCACCATCCAGCACAGAGCAAGGAGTGCGTATTTCTGGGCAGCCAGAGAATACACAAAGGGAGATTGAAGCCAGCAAAGATCAGATGTTTGCAGGGAGAGTTAGAGAGCTAAGGAAGCAACAATAGGCCAACATTCTTGCTGAGTTTTACAGTCAGCATTCCAGCAGTTCGAATTATTGGGCTAGGAGACAGCGCAGAGGCCACTCAACAGTTTTTCATGGAGATTAGGAGCAGGTGCCTTAGGCCAAGAGCTCATCCGGGATGTCAGGGATTTGATAGCAAGGGTTAGCCCTGCACTTTGGGGGCATTTCCGGGAGGATTTACAGGCAGTTTCCAGCAAACCGAGTTTTGCAGTTGCAACTAAAGTTGGGCTCCAAGGGGGTTGAATTTCAGAAGTCTAAACCAGTGAAAATCCTTCATGAGTTTTCTAGGTTTAGGCCAAGGAGTCCGGGGTTAAAAGCACATAATTTTTTGGGAAGTAAAAGTGCACTTTCCAGCCATTCTAACTTCAACAGAAAGGTAGTTTTCTGGGGCAGCGCAGTGCAGATTGGTGCAGCAGCTGGACAGCCTTTAGTTCAGTCATTTTCTCCCCTGGGTTTGGTCATGCTTGTCCATTGAGACAAGCCCAGGTGCACTATCTTGTCATCCGTATTTGGCCTTCAGAAAATGAGTCATTTTCTGTGAATGTTTAATGAGTATTTCGTTTTTATAAATTGTTGCACAGTTTTTTGTTTTATATCACTTGTATTTCCTATTTAGGATCATTACAGTGGTATCAGAGCCTAGTTCTCGGCTCAGCTATGGGGATTGTCTCCTATGAGAGAAGAGGACCAACAAAACATCACCTACCGAAGGCAAAGGTACCGGAGCAGAGAAAGAGAGTTGGAGATTACTCGAGACACGGAGGACAAAGGGAAAGCAGTGGTAGAGGAGAAGGACATGGTGGAACCCAAGAGCAGGGAAGAGATGGCTTTTCATAGCCTCCTAAGGGCCCTAAATGACTTAGCCAAGGGCCAGAAAGACATGCTGGAAGAGATCAAGTCGCAGAACAGAGAGAGGACCACTCCTAGAGGGTTTCTGTTTGGGTAAACTTTTGGGGCCTCTCAGCCATTCAATCATCCCTCACCAGCAACCCAACACCTATCAGCCAGTGTGCCAACTCGTGCTACACTGCCTTCTTTCGTGCCAATGGCACAAATAGAACCTGCAAGAGGGGAATACCCCCCTCAGATGGGAGACTATTTCAGAGAGTGGCAATCTATGGATGAAGAATTTAAGGAAGCCCTCTCCTTCAGAGATCACTGCAAGCTCAAGCAAAGTGAGAAGAACAAGGGTCACTGAGGACAAAGGACCTAGAACTACGAGCTGCAGAGGACCATAGGGAGGATGTATTTCCCTACTTCCGATGGCATAGCCAAGTGCACATCCAGGGCTTGTTTTGAGAAGATGGACACCTACTTCCAACTCAACTGGATGACAAAGCAGGAAGCAGTCAAGATGGCCACACTGCACATGGAGGGGGAAGCCCATGATTGGTGGTTTCACGGCTTGACCACCATAGGGCATGCCCACGTGGCTTCTTATGAGGACTTCACCAGGGGGGTGGTGGAGCGTTTTAACTAGAGAGATCCAGAGGCCCATTTCAGAGAGCTAACCCAACTACACCAAACAAGCAACCCGGAGCAATACATCTTTGAGTTTCTGCGGGTACTAGTGATGGTCCCAGATTTGTCAGAGGCTAGGAGGGTGTACACCTTCATTGAGGGCTTGCTTGAGCCCCTAGGTGGACTAGTGAAGTCACACAGACCCTCCACGTTCCAGGAAGTAATCTTGTGCACCAGAGATCTACTTGGGGCCACCCCAAGACTAGAGCACCTTTTCCTGCACAGACCCCCTTTCCACAAAAGGGGCATGAGACTAGACCTCCAACTCAGAGGACCACACAGCAAAGGGGGCAGTTAGATGATGAGACATAGAAGGACCTTAGGAGGAGGAAGTTGTGCTTCACATGCAGGGAGCCCTGGGTAGTAGGCCATTGGTGCATTGTCAGTAGAGCACACTATATTGAGGTTTTTTTTACAATGACTAGGAGGACAAGGAGGAGCAGGATTGTGGTGTGGCAGAGGGTCACAGTCTGGCTGATAGAGGGCCACCACCACGACCACCACCTCCACAAGGTGGGGCATCCCTTGCCCCAGCCGGGGGAGTCCTTGTTCCCTTATGCAGGGTTCCCAAATTTTTTACACTAAGGATCAGAGGCACTGTACAGGGGCAGAGGGTGTCAGTTCTAGTTGACAGTGGGGCTACCCACAATTTCATAGATGCCCAGTTGGTTCAAAGGAAGGGCCTCACCACGGCTGAGTTCAAGGGCTTTTCAGTCCTAGTACCAGGTGATTGTACCATACAGTGCACTAGATATGTGCCTTCCTTGACAGTGGTTATGGGGAACTACTCGATGACGGACCATTTCTTTGTGGTCGAGGTGCCAGACACCAACGTGATGATGGGTGTCCAGTGGTTGTATTCCCTTGGGCGAGTCGTGATACATTAGAAACCAGAGATGGAGATCATTAGATTGGATGGCAAATTGGTAGTTTTGACAGGCATGTAGTCTTATCCACCTCAGATAGTTTCGGCCCATAGGATGGAGGCAGACCTGTGACATGGGGACATTGCATGGGCAGTTGAGCTGAGGATCTCAAAGGCTGGGGGACAGGCTCAGCCACCACCAGCAGACATACAGGCTTTGCTAGACAGATATGCAGTGGTGTTTGCAGACATTCCACCAGCGCAACCACTAGATAAGGGATTTGAGCACACTATTGAGTTGGAGTCAGGTGTGCAGGCAGTGATCACCACCCCTTATAGGCATCCCAAGGCCTATAAGGATGAGATAGAGAAGGCCATCCAGGAGTTGCTAGCATTGGGCGATATCAGGGCAAATTCCAGCCCTTTTGCTTCTTCAATGGTACTAGTGAACAATAAGGATGGAACCCTTCGGATGTGCATTGACTACCAGGCCCTCAACCGAAAGACACTAAAGAACCGGTACCCCATTCCCCACATAGATGAGCTGATGGATGAGCTTAGAGGAGCTAAGCACTTCTCTGAGATCGATCTGCGTTCAGGGTACCACCAGATAAGGGTGAGGGATTAGGATATCCCTAAGACAAATTTTTGGTGCCACTATGGGCACTCCAAGTTCCTACTCATGTCATTTGGGTTGACCAAAGCTCTGGCCACCTTTGATTCATGCATGAACCATGTCTTCCGGGGACAGTTGGGGAGGTTTTTGCTAGTTTTCTCTGATGACATTCTCATTTACAACCGAACATGGGAGGAGCACTTCCAACACTTCGAGGAGGTAGCATGGATTCTGGAAGAGCAGCAGTTTTATGCCAAGCTCTCGGAGTGCAAGTTTGGGTTGACAAAGATGCTCTACCTAGGGCATATCATTGGTGTTGATGGGGTGAAGGTCCATGAGGAGAAGATTCGGGCCATCCGGGATTGGCCAGCACCCTGAGATGTGACTGCACTGAGGGGCTTCTTGGGCATTTGCACCTATTACAGGAAGTTTGTCAAGGGGTTCTCACAGCTGGCAGCACCCTTGACCGACTTGACCAAGAGAGGAGCTTTCGCATGGACTGATGGGGCACAGATTACCTTCAAACGCCTCAAGGAGGTGATGAGCAGTTGCCCTATCTTGGCGCTTCTGGGATTTTTCCCAGTCATTCACTGTTGAGTGTGATGCATCCGGGGTAGGAGTTGGAGCAATATTGTCACAGGAGGGACATCCCATTGCTTTCGAGAGTTGGAAGCTCCTACCACATGAGTTGTCATATTCCATATATGACAAAAAGATGCTGGCCATCATGCATGCATTGGCCAAATTCTATCATTACTTGGTGGGCAATAGGTTTCGAGTGAAGATTGATCACAACAGTCTTTGACGCTTCATGGGGCAGCAGGGCCTCAATGACAAGCAATCGAGATGGGTCAACAAGGTGCAGGCCTATGACTTCGATATAGAGTATGTGCGGGGAAAGCACAATGTGGTGGCCGATGCTCTATCTCGGAGACCAACTGGGTTATCCCTCATGAGCATCTTCCATGATTGGAAGGCTCAGTGATTAGTGGAGTACTCCAAGGACAGGAGGGCATGTGAGGTATTGGAGGGTACCCATGCAGATCAGCATTACCGAGTGATGGATGAGGTCATCTATTACAAGGGGTGCATTTTCTTAGTGCCCAACTCGCAGTTGAAGGAGAGGGTGCTCCATGTAGCACATGATTCACCATTATTCGGGCACTAGGGAATCCAGAAAACTTATATGGCAGTCAGGGAGAGATTCACGTGGAAGGGCCTCAAGGGGGATGTGCTACAGCACGTACGGGAGTGTGAGGCCTATCAAAGGAACAAGGGGGAACTGATCCACCCCGCAGGATTGCTACAACCACTTCCCATCCTTAAGGGGATATGGGAAAGTATTTCTATGGACTTCATCACAGGGCTCCCCATAGTGCAGGGGAAGGATAGCATCTACATAATGGTCGACAGGTTGACCAAATTTGCTCACTTTTTCGCCATCCCCATAGAATACACGGCTGCACAGGTTGCGGAACTGTTCTTCTGGGAGATTTTCAGATTGCATGGGCTTCCCAAGAACATTGTGAGTGACGGACAGCAGGTTCATGGGAGGCTTCTGGCATGAGCTTTTCAGATTGGTCGGGACCGAGCTCACTCCTAGCACTAGCTATCATCCTCAAACAAATGGCCAAAACGAGAGAGTTAATCAGTGGCTGGAGGGGTACCTGAGGAACTACGTGACCGGTCAGCAGAGGGCTTGGATTCGGCGGTTGCATCTGGGCGAGTACTGCTACACAATGTTGCACGAAGCGGGAGCGAAGCGGAAGCGTGGAGCGCGGAAGCGTCATTTTCCAAAAATCTAGGAGGCGAAGCGTCCGCGGAAGCGTCTGCTATATATATATATTTTTTTATATTTTTTTGCATTTATACTCAAAACAAACATCCCAAATACCAAATTAA
>APFE030835005.1:4462-23117 GCA_000404065.3 Pinus taeda
AGGCTGGTCTTGCAAAGGTTCGACCAGTTCAAGCCCTAACTCCTTATATCCTGACCTCGTTGGGGACATGCAAAGAAAAACCGAGAAAAAAAAAAAGCAGACCGCTCTGATACCACTGATCCGGATTTAAACTAGAACGCAACAAATTACAGAGATAACCATATACACAAATATGCAGCAGAAATAATACTTCATTTCATTAATGGAAAATACTGAAAAATGCTTACAATCAGAAATGGAAATAAACTAGCTAGGGCGATGGTAGCTTATCTCTGAGAAGAGATGTGTTGGCTACATGCCTCTGAACTGACTTACAATGAGGCTCGAAGGCCTATTTATTGTTGAGAAACAATGAAAAACCCATGTAGAGCTTCAGGCAACTACCATTTACTCTGCCCGTGAAGGGGTCTCCATTGAGCTTAGCAAGCTAGACCGCGCCTCCATCTGTAACTTCTTTGACTACATAGGGTCCCAACCAATGCATTCAGAGCTTGCCATGGAATTTCTCAAACTTGTTGTCATTTAATAATACTAGATCATTCTCCTTGAATGTGCGCACCTTGATATGGCGATCGTGCCACACTTTCTCTCGCTGCTTCTGGACCTATTGATGGAATCCGGCCAAAAACCGTTCCTCCTCAAGTTCCTCCAGTTGCGCGAGCCGTTCTTCCAAAGCCTTGCTATCTGTCATGCATGTCATTGCCGTGATTCGCAAACTAGGTACAATGTATTCCATTGGCATGATGGCTTCCTTGCCATAGACTAACCAGAAAGGTGTATGGCCCATCAACTTCTTGCACGTGGTTCGGTATGCCATAGCACAGCAGGGATGCGCAAGTCCCAATCGTTTCACTGCGCATTACAGACCTTGGTCAACACAGTCTCCAAAATCTTGTTGAATGCTTCGATGGTCCCATTTTCTTATAGATGGTATGGTGTACTATGTTGATGATATATCTGGAATTCCTCAGTGAGTGCGCTGATCGTCTCATTTAGAAAGTGTGTTCCACGGTCGCTCATTAGAATTTTGGGACATCCAAACTGTGTCAACACATTCTTGAACAAAAATTTCGTAGCTATAGCAGCCGTCCAGTCCTTAATCGGTTATGCTTCTACCCACCAGGTCAAGTATTTTGTTGAGGTGATGATATAGCGCGCGCCCGTCTTCCCTTGAGGTGCGATAGGTCCCACGAAGTCTATTACCCATTTTTCGAATGGTTGCAGTGTCATATGTGGTTTGCGTGGCATTTCATCCCTCCACGATGGTTCCCCAGTCCGTTGACATACGTCATAGGCCTGACAGTACGCTTTCGAGTCTTGATGTAGAGTTGGCCACCATAGTCCAGCACGAAGAATCTTTTGTGTTGTGGCGCGACCCGCATAATGTCCTCCAACAACCCCCCCATGTGCTTCGGCTATGATCTATCCTCGCTCAAATTCAGGTACATATTTGCATAATATTTCTTCGTTGCCCATTTTGTAGAGGTGCCCTGCAATAACAGTAAAGTCTGTTGTGCATATCACCAATTCTTTCTTTTGTTGAACGAAATATCCTTGTGGCATAGTTCCTGTGGTTAAGAAGTGGATTATATCCTCAAAATGGCCATCCATGACACGTACTGTATAAATTTGGGCATCAGGTAGTCCCTCCTCCAGGTTCGTGGGTTCTTCACCATTCTCAATTTGGGACAGGTGATGTAGGCCCGCGTTTAGATGCCCTGGCTTTACGATGACTTCAAAATCATATTCCTTAAACAATAACAACCATCTACAAATACGCCCCCTCAACATAGGCTTATTCACTAGGTATTTTAGTGCAGAGTGATCAATATACATCTTAAAGTGTCCTCCGAGTAGGTAGTGGCGGTATTTCTGGAGCGCGTATACCATCATCAATCCCTCATGCTCAGTAGTGGAGTAGTTTTTCTCAGCTTTGGACAATTGTAGACTTGCAAACGCGATCGGGTGATCAATTCCTTCCGCTCCTCCCTGTGTGAGTACCGCTCCCAGCGCGGTACATGACGCGTCAACATGCACGTGAAATTCGATGTCCCATTTTGGAAAGACCAATATAGGGGCTACTGCCATCTTTTCTTTGAGCATTTCTATACTTTTGTTACATTCCGCATTCCAGCAATAAGTAGTGTCCTTCTTCAACAATTGTTCCATTGGTGTCGTGATCTGTGCGTAGCTCTTGATGAACTTTCGATAGTAACCAGTGTGTCCCAACATGGCACGCAGCTACTTGACACTTCGCAGCGCTTGCAGATTGAGTATGACAACAATCTTTGCTGGGTCTACCATCAGGCCTTGCCTGCAAACCACATGGCCGAGCAAGTTCCCGAAGGGGACAAGGAAAGTACACTTCTTTAGATTTAGCACAATCTGGTGATGTCGGCAAGTGTCCAACATTAACCGTAAGCTCATGACATGTTTCTTGACTAACCTGAATACGGTCCAATCATCAAGATATACTTGCAAGAACTTATGTATAAATTCCTTGAATGCAACTACCACAACGCGCAAGAATATCGTCGGCACATTCTTCAGTCCAAAGGGCATCACAGTGTACTGAAAACAGCCCATTCGTTGGAAAAAGTTGTTTTACTCCTGTCCTTTGGCGCGATCTTGATCTGGTGATACCCCGAGAAACCATCCGTGAAGGAGTAGGCTTCCTGCCCCCCCATTTTCCAGTACCTCATATATAAATGGCGTCGAAAATGGATCATTAACACATGCATCATTGAGCTTCCTGAGATCCACGCAGATGCGAATTTCCCCTTTCTGTTTTTTCTCCTGCACAACCATAGGACTTACCCAATCAGACTCCTCCACTGGTTCAATTATTCCTGCTGCAAGCATCTTGTCCAACTCTTCGCGGACCTTTGCTTTGTATTTTGGATTCAACCGGTAAGGTCACTGCTTAACTGGCTTCAGAGTTATTTTCATCATTCCCAAGTCACTAAGGATCCCTTTTAACTCGATGATTTTAGTCGAGAATAAATCTTGATACTCTCAAAGTAATTCGACAACCTTTCCACCGTGGCATCGTCCCAATAGTCCCCAAGCGTTGCATACTTTGGCTCTTCCTCCGTTCCGATTTTTACTTGTTTCGTTTTCAGCGGTGCAGTGATGTCTGGATCCTTGATTTTTGGTCCGTGAACCTCGCGATTCCCCTCTGTTTCTAGAATATTGATGTTTCTAGGGTCGTCCTAATCATCTTCTACCTACACATTGTAACATTCCAGAGCTTGGCTCAACTGTTGCGAGTAGTTTGGCTGCATGATTTCTTCTGGTTCCAGTGGTATTTTGAAAATAGCGGCCTTCACAACCTGCAATGTCTCATCCACAGTGTCCATCCATTGATCTTCAAAGAGGAACGTTAAAAAAAAACCTTCATGCAAGATATCCCATTTGCCTGTACCATGTCAAAGCTCTGTTTCAGTATTTCCTTGGAATGACATCCAGGGTATGATAAAATAAGTGTACCCATTCTGGTTGAGGCTCTTCTCCATAGGCTTGGACCCATCTAGTAAGGTGCATGCACAGGTCATCATGTTCATCGTATTTCTCAGTTATTCATAACTCAGGCTTCCCAAATCTTATCTGCATCATGCGCCTGTAGCCGCGCCAATATTCAAAGGTTCCTTCATGTGTGCTCCACCAGCGCGCAGGCGTCATGCGCAATTCCCATCTCAACGCATTAAATTTTTGGTGCTCTGGTACCGCGCTTTCAAACTTGGTCAAGAATTCATCTACTGCTGTCATCCCATCATACATCGGCAGTTCGCAATCCTGAGATCTAACGCAATACAGTGACCTAGTCATCATATTGTAGTTTAACATGGTTACTCTGTTCAACCAATTATGCCACCACTCATCTTCCTCATCAGAATCTTTAGTGCAGGACTCCGCATGCCCCCACGATATTCTTCCTTCCATAGTCGGATTGATCCAATCTTGATTTCATGCAGTAATCTTGTAGATACAATCTAGTTCATCATCACTTCCTTCATCGCGCATGGGTTTAGTGTAACGCAGACCTTCAACCGAGTCTAGCGGAATGACTATGCAGAGTGACTTCTTTTTCGAATATCATTTTCTGCTTCTTTAAATTAATAACCCCATTCATATCGGTGGCCCAGTCTATCCCTAACAACGTAGGGTAAGGGCTGCTTTCATCCATGATTTCTATTACCTCAAAGTCCATTTGGGTGCTCGCGCCTTCTATATCTACTGTAATTCCTTGCAATCTTCCCATGGGCAGGATCTTCTGTTGGTTTGCTATCCGCAATTGAATAGGAGACTATTGTAGTGTGGGCTTTCCCATACACTCCCAAGTCTGTTTAGGTAGTACATTTGCATCTGACCCTAAGTCTAGAATGATCTGATCCATCTCATAGTCGCCAATCTGCGTCATTAATTGCATTTCCTACCCAGTCTGCAAAGCATGTTTTCCTAATTTTCGGACCACGCGAGGTTCACCCGACCCTGCGCACCTGGTTATCAAATCGTGTAATCCTTTAACCACCCTATTATCGCGAAGCAATTTCATGCATGTCTCTAAAAAGGTAGTTAGCATTGAGGGATCTCTTTCTGACTCAGGTTGATCCTTACTACCTGGGGTAGAGACCTCCGCGAAGCTCTTCCTAGCTTCCATATTTGTCTCCTTGTGAACCTGAACATTGTCCTTGGTTACTTTCCTCTTATCCTCCCCTGTGGCTGCACCACTTCTGAGCACCATGTTCACATTAGGGTCTTCCTCGTGTGGTTTGGCCCTCATCATTTGGACGTTCTACGTCGTCGTAGGTTGTGCTGCTCGCTTCTCACGTATCTGTGCTATCAATGTGGGGCAATCTATCATTTCATGATCAAACTGCTTGCAGTAAGGGCACGATATTCTAGTCGAGTTGGTACAGTCCCGCGCATAGTGTCTTGGTCCACCACAGTTATAGTAGATTAGCTGCCCAAGGCCCCTTCCTGGCACCATTCCCCGTCCTCGTCCTCACCCCTGGAACCCACCATGTGCCACTACTATAGCTGGATCCTAACCTCACACCTTAGTCTACATCCTATAGGCAGGTGTTCGATCCATCAATAATTCATAACTCTAGTAGTTTCATTCATTGTGGCCCATTGATCTGCAAAAATTGCAAAATAGCTGCTGGAGGGTCTAGGTAAACTTTTGCAGTAGGTGATAGTTGTCGGTGGTGTGATTTCCTCCCACCTAACAAATTGTGCACTAGAGCGAGGGCACCGCACTTGGCCCTACCTGTGCCTCTGGCCACAATGGCATTGGTCCCCCCCTACCAAATAATTCACGAATATTGGACAATGATCCTTATCGTGACCCTAGCCTTTGCATTTCATGCACCACACTTCTTCTCATGCTTCTGGGCGAGGTGCCTTTTCTTGTTTTAAATTCTGCATTTCTAAACATAGGTTTTGTATTTGCATGTGGATTTCATGAACTCCCAACCTCAGATCCTGTATTGGAGTTTCATGCAACCTCATTGTTGTCTCTAATGCTTTAGCCTAGGTTGAGATCTTTTGATGTGACAGCGCCGTTCTCAAATGTGGTGTTAATGACGCCACAAACCACACACAGTGTTGTGCATCCGACAACGTCATGTTCGCCTCATGGATTATACTTTTCAATCTTTGATCTAGATCCCACAGGGTTTCACTCGGCATCATCGTGATCTCCTTGAACCCAATGATCGACTGTGTTTATGATTTCGGCGAGCTAAACTCTTTTTTCAATGCCTCCTGGATCTTCGCTATTCCCGTTGGTGATCACTCGAGTACTTTATATACCATGACAACGCACGGTCGTGCAATGCACTAACCAGAGTAGCCTTTTTTATGTTATCATCTATAACTCCGTGCGCTTCCCACACCGCCCTTACTACGAACCAAAACTACTCTGGCTCTTCGCTTCCTGCTCCTTTGAATACTGGCAGCTTGATTGTGCTTGTCATTTTTAACTCCTGGTTTACGTGTGGGTATGCTAGGGCCTATTATGACCACGTACCACTTCTGACCCAAACAATATTCAATCTCTTTCTTCGTAAGGCTTCAAAATTCCACCATCAGACATCCCTTAGGTAGATCTTAGTCTCGGAAACGGAACCATTTGTTGGCTTATTGGGACCTGACCCAGGTTTGGAAGAGTTAACAGCCAAACAAATCCCACAGCTATTGGCCCTTTTGGCAATAGCCCGCGGAGCACAGACTGAGGTCTCACCCTAGGTAGCAGGGGAGGGTGCTGGAACCAGGTTTCCACACCCTTGGGATGTCTAGATGTGTTCTTGGGAGGTTCGCGAATCGATCTGTGGCCTCACACCACTCTACTTCCGTGTAGATCTGGAATAAGGAAATTCCTTAATATTTATTATTAATGAGTTTGTTATAGATCAGATCTACTTCCTAGGGTATTTAAGCAAACATTTAATAGAGATAACTAGTTCGCGCACCCAGAAATGTTATAGATTTGCATAAACTTATAAGCGTACAGATCAAAAAGATAAATAAACCAGAAATTAACTAGATCCACAATATTTTAGAATCAACACAGTATTTCAGAACCAACTTAGCTTTATTGATATCTTCATTCAGTACAATCCACTTCCCACCCTGCGCACTCAGCTACAAGGGTCCACGCACATAGCTGCGGACTCTACTAGGCCTCTGCGCACATAGCTGCAGAGCCTATTCCATTACTATCCAACCTAACTAAGACTTATAGACCCAGATCCTCTATTGCCTTCACAAACCCATACATTCCAGATCAACCAAAACCAAGAACTACCTTCTACCCTTAGAGCCTCACTCTATTTATACATTCTCATGGTCCACAGACCATGGGCAGGCCGACTTACTTCCTATTATTCTATATTATTTCTGGGCGAACAACCCTTTGACTCAACCTATTACATTTCGCGCTTCACGCTTTTCAGAGATTTACAATATTATTACCCTAAATTATAGGCTTTAAACCCCAAAACTGTTATGCATGGCCTCCGCTACCCAAAAGCGACCCAAGGCAAGCTATTTCAGATTAGCTACAACTGTCATAGAGAAGCATACATATAGTTATATTAATCCATGATTGACAAAGCAAAAGGAGAAAGATTACCTCATACTTTGGTGTAGCCGTGTTGGAGAACTCAGTGTGGCAAAGTGGAAGACCTCTTCCCCTGCTCCTAGATTAGAACCTGCACATAAGCGAGACAAAGCATGACCTCCACAACATATAAACCTTGACAATAAAAACATCAATATAAGAGAATATAAACAAGCATGTATCTAAGCTGCTTATTAATCACGGAATCAAATCAACATGTAAAGGAATACAACATCAACACCATCAAGTAGAAAACACGAAAACATATCTATATTACTAGATAGAAGAAGAATGATTACAACCATCTTGGTTGGATCAATCCTCCTCTAGTCCTTTAGCTCCTCTCTCTCTCTCTCTCTCTCTCTCTCTCTCTCTCTCTCTCTCAACTTCTTGGCAGCATAACAATACTAAATCTCTTGCAAAATTTCCACAAGCATTTGACCACCATTACAATGACCAAGCCTCCAACTTATAGATGGAGATAGACTCATACTTTCCAATTATTTCATGAGTTCCATTGAGGAAAAATCTTGGATGTTGCCTCACTTTATTACTCTTTCCCTTCTCATGAGACTCCGCTAGGAATAACAATGTCCTTACTTAGGCCTGAAGTGGATGTTTCTTGCCTTTCAAGCTGACATTTGATTGAAAAGTGGAGTGTCAGTCAGTCAACTTTCACTTTGACCTCTGTAATCTCATAAATGTCTAGTAATATTTCCCTTTAGTAAAAATAAAGCATTAACCTATGGACTAACGCTTTTGGTTGAGATTTGGATAGTGTTATAACTCTCCTTGTATATTTCTGGGGTGTGTTACCCTAGAAAATAGGCCTATAACTTAGGTATTTTCTTCAACCAATGTGTCTTTCTTCTCTGAATTAATGAGGAGGTCATTTTCCTGTACAACATATGCCCCCTAAAGTGTGAGGTCAGAGACGAAGACGACGGTCAAAATACTTTATAGATATTATAGTGGAAGAGAGAGAGGCCTGGAGCTTCGACACTGCGGGAGACATGAAATAAGCCACATATGTCAAAAATATAAGATCATGTCTTGAGTCAAGAATTCCCAAGCTCAGTACCTATGTCAGAGTGATTTCTCAAAAAATAGGTATGACTATCATGTCCACCGATAAGCACAATGTGGAAGTTATGTCATAATATGATCAACTTGACGAGTTGTCTCTGAAAACAATATACACATCTTGGGAGAGGAAACAAGATTGAGTGATGTGAGCCTCTACCCAAGGTCTTGGTCTTCGCTTATCTGAATAGCATATTTTTGCACATGTGAATAAAGGATTTGAATTTGAACATGTGAGAAACGTCTGATTAACAGTCAATGATGAAAATTGTTAACAGACACAAGGATGACCACCGATAAGGATGATAGTCTCCAAGATGCGCAATACAATCTAGCGAGTGTGAGAAGGGTGTTGTCGTTGAACACTCATAGAATCATTCAACTGGGAGCCAATGATGAAAACCCCTAATCAAATACAAGGTAACAGGACGCAAGTTCTAGGGTACTGATATGTTTATGGATTTTCTTCCTATATAAAGTGTTGGATTCGATAGGAATAAATATGTCAAGAGGCAAGAAATGAGGTATCCTACATCAGTTGACATGAAACAGGACAAGAATGATTGTTTTAGAGATAAATTTGGGGCAATGGGTCAGACAGATGGAGGGAAATTTTGAAGTATATGATGGATGTTCAATATAGGAAGTAGAGGATAAATGAATCCCTTGAACAATAGAAGGCACGACACCAAAGTTACCAGGAAGCTTAGACTCATGAACACCAAAGAGTGTTAGGATACAAGGATCCAGGAACATAAGAGTACTAAACTCATAGGATGGTAAGGTAAGGTGAGAGGCTGACAAAAGAGGTTTGCTAACGTATTTCCATGTTTAAGGGATAGATTGTTGCCAAAAAATATTTGCGAATATAGATATTGAGTCACTATGTTGTCCAATTTTTCCCCATATGATTGAGTTTAACGAGTCCAAACGGGTAAAATTGGTGGGCTTTTCATATTTAGAGAGTCTGAAAAGATCATAAAGAATAACTCCAAGGGGTTACCTTTGTCATAGTTGATGAATGGATGCGACAAAGGTTTAATAGTATACCTGACATAATTCATTTTCTATAAGTTATTCCATTGAGTCCAGATAAAGTGATAAACCTATGCTCAATAGACGTCTACCTCATTTTGTTAGAGTATGAGGAGACAAAGTGAACTCAATATTCTTCATGAAATTTTAATGAGTCAAACGAAGAAAAACTTGATAGATCTTCATAAAATTTTAATGAGACAGATGAAGAAAACTCAATATGTGTTTTTTCAATTTAAAAAGCGAGAAAAAAGAGATAAAATAATTGCTCAAGTTTTATTCGTAGGAGTTTTAAGATCCCGAAGAAGGTAACTTGAGGATTTTTTAGTTCAAGAGTGAGAAAAGGTCCCAAAAAAGAAAGTGCTCATATATTATTCCAATGGTTTTTACGAGCCCAAAGAAGGTAACTCGGGGATTTTGCAGTTTAACAACGAGAAAAGGTCCCAAAAAGAAAGTGCTTATCTGTGGTCAAACTTGGTCAACTCTACATAAATACACTAAAATATCATCAGAGAATAAGTATAATTTGATAGAATATCAAGATGGCGCATGTTTAAATCATATATGAATGAAAAACTTCAAGTTTGATGACTAGATAGAGTGAGTCATACCTCCAGAATGACTATAAGAAGGGTGACAAGCCCTCATTTTCGTTGTTTGAGTTCAGTGAGAATGTTGTGGGTAGAAAAAGAATCAAAACTTTCCTTAGCGACTACGAGCAATCCAGGAGACCATTCAACATGTCATCAACTCCAGGTAGATTGCCTCATCCCTAGCTTGAATTTAAATACTTATTTAAGTCTTTTGGTTGGTTAATTTTTCATTTTTGGGCAAGTCCTAAGTGGCTTGATCGGCTAACGCGATCACCCAGGGTATGGGGCGTGTTAAATTCCTTGCCCATGAAAGGGAGGGGCGTTAGAACTCCCTGTGGGCACTAGAGGGCTGCATTAGCCAGTCAAGCACAAGATAAACTTGGCATTCTTAATTGCCTAGGGGGTTTTTCCAGTTGAAGATTGATTCAAGGGTTCTCTTATGCAGGAATTAAGCTTGCAAAATGAGTATGTGGAGTGAAAGAGCTCATGATGTCAAGGAACTACAAATGCTAAATGATTCAGCTTGCTTGGTAGCTTTGCGAAGGTGTGGGTTGTTGAAATATGTTAGACTTGACCTGATGAAGAGTCAATAGGATCTCCTTAACTCGATCATCCAACAGTGGGATGAACAATAAGGTGTGTTCAGGATTGGGGACCATGAGCTCTTGATCGAAAGAGATGATATATATTTCCTCACTAGTTTATCCTACAGAGGTGAATTAGTAAACATGGCAGGAGGGAGAGTTGATCCCAGGACCACTGTGGAGTTGGTCCAAACATACTGCAGAGAAGGCAATCAGCTAGTGAGCAACACAATTCATATAGAGAGGATCATAACAAGACTGATTAGGGCTATTCTATGGATGATCGTATGCTTGGTAGGGTCTAAGAGCCATCATATGGGTAAAAAGGCCTAGTTGCTACTTGCATTGGACTGCTTATAGCCACAAGTATTCAACTGGTGTGAGGGAGTCCTCCGTCACGTGAAAGTAGAGTTGACAGCTTGTAAGACCTGGGCCCAAAGGGAGTTTGGGTACGACACTTTGATCGTGTCCTTTATCATAAAGAGAGTGCCCATGATGAGGCCATGTATGAGTCTAGGTATAGTCGGCCCCAAGGATCCTAGAGAGGAGCAATGGGAATCCCTAGCACCTCGTACCAGAGGGGGACTAATTAGAAATGTTTTCGAGGATGACTTCTTTGAGTGGCTCAGTGGCCAGATCCTAATGATTGAGGATTATCCATATGTTGGCATGAAATACTCAGGGGATCTAGAACTAATATTTCCACCTGGAACTCATTGGGGATCACTAGGTAAGAGGATCGATCAAAGTGAAAAAAGTATTTTTTGTCTTTTGAAGTTTATGAATTTATTTATTTATTTATTTTTTTTTATGGGTGAAAAGGTTTTGACATGAAGCATTTGCTTGACATAGATGTGGCACTAGTACGTCCTGCAAGTATGCTTCGCCATGCCAAGTGAGGTGAGTAGCTACATGGGGCTGGATTAGTGTTGAAAATAGCAGCAAGAAATGATAAAAATAGAATCCAAAAATTCCAGTTTAACTTGTCCTTGAATTAAACTGAGTATTAAAATCGAATTTTATTCTCATAGCAACTTGTAATAGTTAACTAGAGTGAGTTGACCTAGTTAACTTAGGATTTTTGAGTTGGAAGTCTTTCTGAAGTCATGTATATGTTATCCATATTTTATAAGAGTACATGGTGAGTTAAGTATGATTTGTAATTAGTTAACGCAGTTTACTGAGTTAAGTCCAATTAAATTAGTTCCAAACTGTTTGAGGAACTAATAGTAATTTAACAATTAGTTGATGCATTAGTACACTCAACTAGTGCTACTCCAATTAACTGAAGATTCTCTTATCAAAAACTCATGCATGTCGATTTTGAGAAAGACCCAGGTGAGACTAGAGTGCAGGGACAGTGTAATATTTGTTGTATAATTTTTTGAGTTGTACAGATGGTGCATGCAATCAGGAACTGAACCTAGAAGGGATTGCGCAGTTATGGAATAGGAATTTCCCTTTAAATATGGGCTAATTCTCTCAGGAATTGTGCAAAGAATTAGAAGCTTGGAGGCTTGTAAATTTGGCTAAGTATTGGCCAAAGGAAGTCATCAGGTGGAGGATAGGAAATACTTGTGCAGGTTAAGCTCAAGGTTAAGCAGAGCATATTGTATTCATCCAAATTCTTTGACCAAGGGCGCAAGGAAATAGTAGGCTTGGAGAGTAGGGAAGAGGCCTAGATTTGGCTTGAGATTTCTTGTGAGATGGAGATTGATTTCACTAAGTTCTAGGATTTTTATTGTGAGAACAGGCATTGTATTAACATCTTGTATTTATGATTAATGCAATACAGATAGTGGGGTTTTGAGCTATGGCTTTCCCTGGATATTTATTGTGTTATGTTCCATTGATGTTCTTCCTCTTTTAGATTATTGTTTTCCTCGATCTTTATGTGCTTCCACTGTAAAGATTAGAAGTAGATTCTTGTCTCTTGTTTTAGTATATTATATGAGCTTGTGAATCTACAGGATTTTCTACAAGCAACAACAGCGGGTGCGGTAGCCACCGAAGAGGGAGATGACACACAAAGTCTATGCAAGGTTGCTAGGAACCTCGAAGGTTTGAGTGTGGGTGTATCAGCTCTTCCCATGAGAGAAATATTGTCCATATGCAGCGACACATAGTGAGTGTGCTGAAGTGGTTTCTAGTGCCTCTTAGGAGGTTAGCTAGAGAAGTCATTTGTTACCATGAGCATCAGGCTCAAAAGGAGTAGGGTATGGCCAGCGGGTGTCATAGCGAGGCTTAGCAGAGACATTTTGTACTTAAAACACCCAAGTTTTGGGAATTTTGATGTAAACATACTGGACTCAATACACACACACACACACACACACACACACACACACACACACACACACACATATATATATGTATATTGGCGATTAATGGTGTATGTGTTTGCCTTGATTTTTTCTAAATTTTTAACTACGAAAAATTCACATTCATACATGTAACTATAAAGAATGGGATAGATGCCAATCCAATACATAATTTTCCAACGATCAGCGAATACATTAGATTCTCTAGGAATGTGTTCATAAGTAATAAAATCAAATTGATGTTCCAAAAGTCGCACCCTTAAAAGTAACTTAACAAGATTGGATTGTAAATGTGATAGTGATTAGTCAATTGCATAACAACTAGCAGAGGTCTAAGCTGACCACCAAATTGGAGGTGTCCTAAGATGAGGCTTCAGTAAGGAGTTCGATCACAAACATGTACTCGGCAATATTGTTGGTAGAAGAACCAAGAAAAAGTACCCCGGAACTAAGTAGTTACGACTCAGGTGTGTAAAGGACACAAGCAGCTGATGCAATGTGTCATTTGTGACAACTGGCACCATCTGCATATTTCAAGTATGGTAAGGGTGACGAAGACATTTGTGCAATGAGAGATGTGTATGAGACAAATACCTATTAAAATCCAAAAAATCCAGACATGCCAAAAGAAGCAAAACTTATATACATCAAATTACAAAGCAGGTGCCTAGTAGCACATTAGGCATAATACTTTTTTAGATAGATCCCGTTGCGGGGTTCAGCGATGGGAATTCCATCGTAGTCTTGAAGTTCATAGGAACCTTTTGAAAGAACCTTAGTAATGACATATGGACCGACACATAGTGGTTGAAGGGTTCCTGCGCCCAAGAGATCATTCTTTTGATCATAAAGTAAAACAAGGTTGCCTTCCTGGTAAGATCGAGGCTTAACATGTTTATCATACTAGGCTTTGATTCGACGCTTATGGGCTTTGAGAGCTAGTGCAACATCTTGACAAGTCTCATCTAGCTGATTGAGTGACAGTAAGCACTCATCTTCAGCAGTATGGCCAAGCAAGAGTTCTGTTATACTCCTGTACCAATAGGTGTCATATTTCATGATTGACTTGATTAGCTCTGTAATATGTTCATACCTTTTCTTGTTGTAAATGTTTTCCATATTGTCAAAAAATAAAAAAAAATTAAAAAATGTAAAGCGGGTATACCCTAAAGAAAAATGAAAGGGTAAAAAGAATAAAGATGGTCGAAAAAATGAAAGAAATGAACCCCAAATAAAAATAGACCAGGAAAGTGGGCAAGTCTAAATGCCACTACTTTTTCATTTGCTGTAATAAGCAATTGTGTGCAGCTCGTTAAATTATGCCACAATTGATGAATAGTCAAACAGATTAAGCTTGGCTAGTTCATATTTGAATTTTATGTTTTAGAGATAGAGAATAAAACTTGACCAAACTGTTTAATCTTGGCAGATAACTAGATAGGTAAAGTAAATTAAAAAAAAGAGCTCAACAACGTAATCTGAGCCCTTGGATGTAATAGGTGTAGACTTAGGTAGGCTTGCCATGTAAAAGAAAAGAAGATTGATAAGGGTTTTCCAGTTTAAGTGCACCCGAATAAAGAAGAAAAAATGCTAGGCTAAAGTAAGTAGGGTAGGTAGATGATGTTGCAGAATGATACTTGTGATGAAAAATGCTTCCAAATGTGTTGATTCTTTACTTTTATTACAAGTACAAGGCATACACTTTACATGATGCAGTTCAAGCAAGGCAAGGTTAAATGATTGACTTCCATTTCACATTTCCCCTAAAAATTTCACTAATTCCCCTTAAAAAGTACTAAGGTCTTTGAAAGTCAAAGGGCCTCAGAGCATTTCTCTGACTTCTGGAGGGACCCGACCCTCGGCCCAATGATCTAAAAATATAAGTACTCATAAATGATCCATCCATCATTTATTTCATCTCATTTCGTAAAGTTTTCCTAAGTAAAAAGCCTATTTTGCTTAGGAAATGCACACCATCACTTAAAAAACCCTCTTTTTTGCTTTAGCCTAAGTTTCTATGTGAAATTCCTAACATTTAAACTTAGCGCTTGTTCATTATATTTATTCATATTAACTGCTGACAATTATTATATAGATCCCAAAAAAATATTACCCTTCCCGTATTATGTAATTAAATAAAACCCCCGCATTACTATATACCCCCCCCCCCCCCCCCCCGCAGTTAGTTATAACCATAGTTATAATGCAAAACAAGGATTATTAAACTTATTTGAAGTTGATATAACCTCCCGCTATGCTATAAAGGAATTAATTAACCACCCGGATTAATTAATAACCAGCCCCCCTAACCAATAAAAACGCGCATGATACAATTAAATCTTCGTTAATTATCTTGGGCCCGCATTCATAGCTCTCCGCCATCTCCCGAGCTCGTCAGCCGTCCAATCTTGGCCTTTTCATCCAATGACTGACGATCATATCACAACCACCCTTCCTGCCATGCTTTAAGTCGTGATCACCTGGTGGTTTTCTGCCCGTACCAAAGCCACGCGTCATCCGCTCCATATGCTCGCTAGTCCTCCACCTGATACCACTTAACCCCAAAAGCGGTGCAGGGTAAACTTCTTACCACCCTATGCTAACGACAAGATGTCCCATCACTCTGACGTCATTCACCCAATAAATGCTAAAAAATACCTGCCAAACCAATTTCGTTAAAACAATGAGAAAATGTCATTTTCACCAGTTTTCCCTAAAAAGTGTTTTCCATGCAAAAGATGTCCAGACAACTGTACGAGCATTCAGTCCACCACCAGGCCAAGAAATTCCAGCGTCAAGCTCTGTAGTTTGTCATTCAACCTGCAAATTACACGGTTTGTCTCCTTAAATCCAGGTATTTACCCAATTCACTCAGCGACCCTGCAATTTCAGTTTTTCACTGAGAATTCTACCTAAAAAGCCAAATTCAAGAAAAAACAGTCCATAGCTGCTATAAAGAAACACCAAAACTATTGTTTGAGTCCATTCTTTCCACAGAAAGCCAAAATTCTAGTTTGAATACACAAGAACCAAATATGGAAGCCCCCATAGCCCTGAATGTCGCACCTATGAATGCACCTCATAAAGACTTAGACTATTTACCCTTGGCCAACAAAGATTTCCAAATAAAAGATTTATCTGGTGACATGAACCATCTCCAGGCCTTCTGCCAAGTCAGGAACAGTCATCTAAACAACACTTATAATTTTGGAATATGGGAATCCAACCTTCCCATGTATTTCCTCCCTTCAGCCCATGTTTTCCGAGACATCATTCATCAGTGTTGTGCCAACTATGATCCTGTCCATAGAGCAGTCATGTCCCCATCCCAAACTGTTCTTTTCCACATAATTGCTGATTCTATTAATGAAATGATACATTTCCACTCCACTAAGCCCCTTGCTCATCTTTCCATGGGGTATCTGCTTGAAAAATCTTCTCAATTTCCCAACTCAGAGATAACCCGTATTGCTCAGATGTTCATGAAACCAGATCACCAGCCCCAAGGCCCACCTCCATATTTGCATGCCTAGTTCACTGAAACTAGAAAACTAATTATTGACATGATATCCCTGATCTTGGGATTTAGGTCTAGTGAATTTTTTTATGACATCACCCTGGTTCTACTGCCAATGTTTACTCCAGGACAACCCCCTGCTGTCAAATATGACTATGCCACTTTCACTGCCAACAAAGTCCATGATCAATTCCTAAATTTGGATAGAGAAGGAGTCTTCAAGTACACATCTTTCATATACCAACTTCTTTTATATCATCATCCATACAGCTTTTCTTTCCCCATCAGGAGGTTGGACTCAAAGGGAAATCGAAGGTCTATGATCTTCTGGACCTCAGTCTTCCATAATACATATGAGTGCCCTTATACCTATGATGAGTTCATTGACTTATTTGTACATTCAGCATCCACTTTATTGATAGGATCTCCCCCTCCTAGAATCTCTGGTGACATGAAAAAGATTCTGTAGCTCTCCAAATAGTACAGGATAGGTGACTAGTACTTGTACCAAAATCACATAGAAATTAGAATATATGGGTGTGAACTTTGCCCTTTCAAGCTGCCTAAATATGTGCCCATGAGATTATTTGCACTAGAATATTTCAGACAGATCATAAAGGCAGATTTAGACCATTTTTGCAATGCAAAGAAGAAGGCTCAGTTAAGAATAAAAAACCAATTAGGACCTTATTTCATCCATTCTAGAGATGCCTGGAAAGAAGCTGAGAAGATTTTATTAGACCACCTTGTTGTGTGTGGAGCATGATTGTTCAAAGGTCTTTGTTTCAGCCAAATGTATACCCCAGGAAGCTTGTACACCCCTCTACGCGGGGGGGTGCGGGGGGGTGACGTGTCCCCCCCGTGGGGGTCTGAGGGGGTCCATCCCCCCTACTAGGGGGTCCGGGGGCCAGCAGTCCCTTGGTGAGGGCTCGGGGGTAGCGCCCCCGAAACTAAAAACAGATGTAAAATTACTTTGTAAAAGTATAGTAATTTCTAGTCAATCTGGGTCGTTCATTAGGCAAATGATCTGACGGTAGAACTTATGTTTAGTTTAGGGTTTTTTGCCCTAGAAGGCAACCCCTCTCTTTGTATGAGGGCATTGTATTTGAGGCTGTGTAATAGATGTGTATTCTGTGAGCGAGAAACAGAGAGGTGAGGCTGTGAGAGAAAACATAGGATATTACAACGGATCTGCTGTAGGTTGTGTTTCTTCATTTTGTTGGATAATAGAAAGGAAGGGCTGGTTGTTCAGGGTGGACGTAGCCCAAACTAGGTGAACCACATATATCTATGTCTCTCTTGTTTTATGCGTTTTTTGTGTTTATATTTCTGCAATATTTTATGTGTTCCATTGTTCCATTGTTCCATTGTTAGGTAATCTTGACTCAGGATAGAGTCAAAGTTGATCAGGTTAAACAGTGATGGTTTTGGGGCACATGGTATTGTGCACCCATAGTATTCTTCCCATGGTATTATATGTAATGGAGCTTATAAAAGGCTGGAAGGACTTCATTGTAATGCAAGACCTGGAGGTGAGCAATGAAGGCTCACTTGGTCAGATTGGCCAGGGTTTTGGCCAATGCTAATAAGATCTTATTAGGTTTGGTTTTTCCCGAATTTGGGGTTTTACCGGATAAACATTTGTGTTTATGTGCTTGTGTTTATTGCTGGTTATTTTTCATCTCAGTAAACCTCAATATTAATTTATTTTCTCTGAAAATTTTCTTAACAACTGGTATCAGAGCCGAAAGTCTATTTGGTTGATAAACGCGTAGGAAAGAAGGGTTCCTCATTCGAGTGGGAGCAATGGCGGAAGATGGTAAGTTTAGGGTCAAGAAATTTAACGGCCAAGACTTCTCACTATGGAAGATGCAGATGGAAGATTATCTGTATCAGAAAGATCTATACCTACCATTGGGTGGAAAAGCAAAGATGCCGACGGGCATGAAAGATGAAGAATGGAACCTTCTCGATAGAAAGGCACTCGGAACAATACAGTTGTGCCTCGCAGCGTCAGTCACCTTCAACATTTCGAAGGAAACAACGACAGAGGGTTTGATTAAGGCGTTGGAGAAACTATATGAAAAACCCTCGGCCTCAAACAAGGTATTTCTTATGAAACGGTTATTTAATATGAAGATGTCGGAAGGTGGATCTGTTGCAGATCATTTAAATGATTTTAATACTGCTACAAGTCAGTTATGTTCTATAGGGGTAAACTTTGATGATGAAGTTAGAGCTCTGTTATTCTTGTGCTCATTACCAGAAAGTTGGAATGGTTTGGTAATGACCATCAGTAACTTCGTTTCTGGATCTATTACTTTAAAGTTTGATGATGTTGTCGGTGCTATCCTTAGCGAGGAAATGTGACGGAAAAGCTCCGGTGAGACATCGGG
>APFE030835005.1:24487-89030 GCA_000404065.3 Pinus taeda
CCTTTTGCTAGCCATTTCAAACTTAGCAAGGAAATGTGCCCAAAGACCCAAGAAGACATGGATTATATGTCTAAAGTTCCATATGCATCTGCAGTTGGAAGCTTAATGTATGCAATGGTCTGCACAAGGCCTGATATTGCACATGCAGTGGGAGTTGTAAGCAGGTACATGAACAATCCAGGAAAGGAACATTGGATGGCAGTGAAATGGATTTTCAGATATTTGAAAGGTACCACAGATCAAGCATTATGCTTTGGTGGTGGTTCAAACATTTCCCTACAGGGATATGTTGATGCAGATATGGCAGGTGATAGAGATAACAGGAGGAGCACTATAGGATATGTATTTACTGTTGGTGGAACAGTTGCCAGTTGGGTTTCAAAAATCCAAAGTGTTGTTTCACTTTCAACAACAGAGGCAGAGTATGTTGCTACTACAGAGGCTAGTAAAGAAATGATTTGGTTACAAAGGTTTATGGGTGAATTGGGTAAGGAGCATGATATGGGCACGTTATACAGTGATAGCCAAAGTGCCATTCATCTTGCAAAGAATTCAGCATTTAATTCTAGGACTAAACACATACAGCTCAAGTACCATTTCATACGATTAGTGTTGGAAGATCGAGAGTTGAAGCTGGAAACGATACACACTAGCCAGAATCCTGCAGATATGCTAACAAAAGTTGTAACTAGGGAGAAACTGAGAATATTCTCAGTTTCAATTTGTCTTCAAGCATGACGATGAAGATGAGAAATAGCCAGGTCCAAAGAGGAGTCATTGTCTAGCAAATGAAACAGCAGTGGAGTTGCTGCAATCATTCTCCAAGTGGGAGATTGTTGTGTGTGGAGCATGATTGTTCAGAGGTCTTTGTTTCAACCGGATGTATAGCCCAGGAAGTTTGTATACCCCTCCACGCGTGGGGGTGCGGGGGGACTTTTCCCTCCCACAGGGGTCTGGGGGGGTCGATCCCCCCAGGCTAGGGGGTCTCTGGGCCAGCGGTCCCCCAACGAGGGCTAGGGGGCAGCGCCCTCGAAGCTAAAAATAGATGTAAAATTGCCTTGTAAAAGTATAGTAATTTCTAGTCAATCTGGGTCGTTCATTAGGCGGATGATCTGACGGTAGAACTTATGTTTAGTTTAGGGTTTTTTGCCCTAGAAAGCAACCCCTCTCTTTATATGAGGGCATTGTATTTAAGGCTGTGTAATAGATGTGTATTCTGTGAGCGAGAAATAGAGAGGTGAGGTTGTGAGAGAAAACAAAGGATATTACAATAGATCTGTTGTAGGTTGTGTCTCTTCATTTTGCTGGATAATAGAAAGGAAGGACTAGTTGTTTGGGGTGGATGTAGTCGAAACTGGGTGAACCACGTATATCTGTGTCTCTCTTGTTTTATGCGTTTTCTGTGTTTATATTTCTGCAATATTTTATGTGTTCCATTGCTCTGTAATATATAATTTTCTAACACACCTTAAATTGAAGAAAATTTTTTGGTGGGTGCCATATGACCCAAATAGTTTTATAAGTGACAGAAAAGTAAGGAACAGGCTATCAGTTTATGTACATCATAGGATCCCAGAAATTGAACAGTATGAAAATAAGGATGAATGGGTAGAAGGGACCTTAATAGAAGAAATTAGTGAACAAGAAAAGATGGAAAAAGCTATGAAAGATCTTGAAAAAACCCTTGACCTGGACTCTTTTGGACAAGTGTCTTTCAAGCTGCCTCAACAATTAGGAGTTGGGACACCCTCTACTGGAACTTCTTAGCAACGTGCACAGAAAACTAGCACACCAGTCACAGTGATTGCAAACTCCTCTAAATGAGGAAAGAAGCAAGAAAAGAGACAGAGAAGGCCCCACACTTATCAGTGGACCTGCTAAACAACCAGGAGAAAAAAGACAAAGATTGAATCCTCTGTCAGAAGAGGAAATCATTGAAGAAACTACTGACAGTCTAAGAGGTGAGAGGTTAGTCAACCAACAAACTTCCCCAATGATAGAAACATCAACTAGCTCACATAGGCAGGAGCTAGAAAGGCAGAATAGTGTAGAAGTTTCATCCACTAGGCAACAAAGCAAACAGGCCTCAGACATTAAAAGGACATTCATAGAGATAAAGGCTAGGAACGACCCACTAAGGCTTCAAATTTACAACCAGTATCTTAATATGGCCCCTACAAACCAACAGAGATTAATGTCAGCCTATGACATTAAAGAAGGCAAAATGATAATGAGTTACTTTAAGCCCAAGATGCAACAACCACAGTCAGCAGTTGATTACATCAGGACAAATTTGGAGGTCTTAGCCAAGGATATTCATCCTATGGACCAGATTGAGCTTCATGAACAAACTGGAGAGATGGTCTACTCCACACTGGCTGATAAAGCAATGTTGGCCCATAAATTACAAAACTCCTTGGACAATACCTCTGCTCAATTACATTAGGAGAAAGCCTCTTCTCTGGCCAAGTACAACAGGATAAAATCTTTAGAAGAGATCATCATTGAACTGGGACATGATCCCAAAGATGCTAAAGGCATAAAGGCACTAATGAAGAAGAAAGAAGAGGACATTGCTGCCCTGAGGAAATAGCTGAAACAGCCTCCTTCCATGCGCCCACAAAATGCAGAAGTTGTATAACAGAAATATGAAGAGGAGATGATGGACCTGCTCATGAAGCTTAATGAGAGATTAAATGATACAGCGTAGGCATTGGAAAAAACACTAAAGGAAAAGCAGGGAGAGTCGACCTCCCAGCCTCTCGAGGTAATCCCCATAGTCTCAACTACAACCCCCTCCACACTTGGAATAGCATTGGTTCTCAATGTCCCAACAGCCACAACAGAGATAATCACAGGTACAACAACAACAACAACAGCACTAGGCAGCAGTACTAATATGAGCCCAGAAGAATTGATAAAAGCCATGGAAGAATTGAGACTCCAAGTGTCAGAATTTAAACAAGTAAAGGAAAAATTGGCAAAAGTAGAAAAGCATTATGACAAATCCAAAATAAATGTTGCAGAGAAAATAAGGGAGGTTAAAACATTAGAGAATAAAGTGAGAACATTAGAAAAGGATATCACTCTGGATAAACCTCTGGTAGAAATCAAAGGAATTCTTTGGGCCAACATCAATCAATCCCTAAATAATGTTTGGCCATCTATCCAAGTTATTTATGAGCAGATTGACTTAATAAGAGCAACCCAAGTGGAAATTCAAAAGACAAGAGCTTTGTTGGGACAGATGCCTGAACAGGCCAACCAGCTTATACATTTTTTGAACACCAAGACCAGCGAACAATTGGAAGCACTGGAAATCACAGATAAGACAGGCACCATTTTGGAAATCAAGAGAGTTCTAACCAAGAGAACTCTAATGCAAAATTTGGGAAGGAGATGCCAGGATATGTAGGTAGAGATTAATTCTTTCACGGAAAAGTTCACAGTTTTGCAGAATAAAGGTCTACCAAGTCCTTTAGGAAGTAATGACCGGCTAATGAAACACATAGATTATGTATATAAATTGAATAAATATGTTGTTGATCAAGCTAGTTCATCAACAAGTGCTTCAGGAGTAAAAGCACTCCCCACAGGCCAAGTTCTCTATGACAGCTTGGAGAACTTATTCGACATTGAGCATGAAGTAAAGAATCTATTCACCATCCAGCCTAATTTTTTCAGATATACAGAGACTGATTAAACTTTAAGGAAACTTCAGAAACATAAATTGCCAGAACAAGAATGGTGGGAAGATATGTTAGAAATTTTGTAAATTTATCTTTGGTATCTTTGGTAAAATGTAAATTTTGGGCCATTTACCATGATGAGGTAGACAGAGATGAATGAGGGAAGAGAAGATAAAGAGTATCATTCAAATAGGGCAGCAACAAGCCAAATTCTAGGGCCTGCCTCCAACACACTCAGCAATAAAAGGAACAGCACAACATCAGTTCACCTTTCTCCTATTTACGAGACCAGTTGTCTTTATTTTCTTGTAAAATATGTTTAGTCATCACTAGAATATATCTCACTCTGTTATGAGATATTTTGTATAAATACCCCCTCAATTGGACTATTAAGGTGTGGATTCATATACATTGCTGTAATACTCGTTTTTTGGAATAAAGTGCTGATTGGATCACATTTTCGCATGGCTTGCTGGACAAATAATTAATGCATGGGACTTTTCACAGATTTCTTGAAGCAAACACTGGATCAATAAGTCCTCTATATCTCTTGTTTTAAGTTTTCTTTGTTCATTATATCATCTTTGTTTCACATCTAAATGATAAATAAAAGAGTAATTCAAAATTTGCTTTATTGCACTCTATCTTCAAAGGTTATCATTTTCTATGTTTTCCGCTGAATTAGTATAAACAGTGAAATCTTAATTGCTCTTGTTTCCTAGTTCTTTCATATTGATTATTTGTTAAGGAATTATTTACTGCTCTTTATCAGTGATCATCCAAGTTCCCTCTTGAAATAGGTTGAAGGATTCTTAATTGCCCTTCACCCATTTTTGAAACCCATCCCATTTACTTCAAATCTTTATTTGTTCCCTGGTTGACCACCTTACTCTGTGAAACCATCCTTTGTTAAGAAACCTAGTCCAGTTAAGCCATCTTACTTGACTCCATTAGCCCAATGGCCTGAACTACTCAGTCTTGCCCCTTTGCTATTGAATCTCACCACCCAAATTCAAACAAACTCCTAAACTTCACAACTAGCCTCATATCTTTAAAAAACAAAGCTAAAAATTAAATAAAGAGCCCTCTCTGGATGCAGATTGGCTAGAATCTGTGTCTAAAAGATTGAATTGTGGTTACCTTGGCCTCCTTTCCCTTTCTTACAACTTTTGGGAAAACCTGAGTGATAACAAGTTCAACAGCTAATTTTAGGGAGGGAATTTGGCACTCGATAAGAAGAATTTCTGACAGGTCATAGGAAAGTTGAAATGGTGTAAAGATTGTAGCAATTCTGACTGACGTTCGGTATGCCCAAAGAGCAGGATATAACATGCAATTCTAGTAAGTTTTATGATTGCCTACTAACTGACGGATCATGGTTTTGAGGATGCCATTGATGGCTTTCACTTGTCCATTGGCTTGTGAGTAGTAGGAGGAAGAATGTTCTTACCGAAAACCAAGCAATGATGTTAAGTCATACATAATATGGTTTTGAAAGTGGGATCTATGGTCTGTAACGATCGTGCAGTGTACACTGAAGCGAAAAATTACTTGATTGAACAGGAATAAAGCAGTGGTTTCTCCATCATCCTAAAAAGTGGGAATGGCCTTTACCCATTTTGTGAAGTAGTCCACAGTGACAACAATGAAGTTGTGTCCATCAGAGGAAATGGGGTTATAAGTGATGAATTCAATGCCCCATTTAGCAAAGGGGGCGACAAAGATAACTGGGTGAAGAGGGGCAGGGGGCGCACACATTTTCTTTGTATAGATTTCATAAGGATGACATTGCTGGACTACGGTAATACAGTCTTTAAACAAGGTTAGCCAGTAGTACCCTGCACACAAAATTTTTGGGTGGTAACCATGCCAGAAAGATGACCGCCACATGCCCCAGCATGGCAGTCATTTAGAACGTGTGTCGCCTTAGGAAGAGTGAGACAACGCCGAAGAACATAGTCAGCATCGTGACGATATAGAGTATTTTTTATCACTAAGTAGTTCCTGCTTGGTGGTGAATGTGATGACGGTCGAATCACGATAGGTTTGGGTGAAAACATTGTGTTTGGAGGTAGACAAGAATCTCTTCAAACCAAGGATCAGTAGAGTCAACCAGATAGACAGATTCATTAGGCATTGAATTATGGGCTACCTCATTTGGGTCAACTTTGGGAAGGTCTGACAATAATTCGGCAAAGACTAGGGATTTCTTATCCTTGGAAGTGACGAAAACTATATCAAATTGTTGGAGGATCACAATCCATTTGGAATATTTTCCTCTAATGACTTGGCAAGACAAAATGTGTCTCGTGGGATTCTCCAGGGCAATGATAGTAGTCTATCGTAGCAGGATATAGTGTTGAATGTGATTAACAACAAAGACAACTGCCAAGGATAATTTTTCCACGTGAATATCGGAGTTCGGGCCTAACAAGTCCTTTCAAGAGATAATAAACCACATGCTCATTGTGATCATCATGAGTTTGTACCAACACCATGCCAATGGAGGATGGAAAGGCTTCCAGGTATAAGAAAAATTTGCGCAAATAATCAGGAGGACTGAGTAGTGTGGTAGATATGAGTGTCGCTTTCAAGGAATCAAATGATCATTGAGCTTGATCATCCCACAAGTATGGTACTCCTTTCTTGAGTAGGTGTATAAAGTCATTTGCTAATTCGACTTAATTCACGATGAAGCAGTGCAAGAAGTTTGCCTTCCCTTTCAAACTTTGGAGTTGTAAGATGGATTATGGTGCAGGAAATTGAGTATGTTTGGTGTCGATCATGATTATATTCTTTATTCAGAGGTATCGCTGATCCGAATCTGGGGAGGAGGCCCCCAAGATCTAAAAGATTGAAATGGATCTTGGGATGAGACCACTCACAAGATCTAAAAACTTGAATTGCCAGATGAAAAATAGGGGAGAATGCCCAATGAATAAAACCACAAAGAAACTTTTTATTAAAACCCATTGATCTGGATTTAAACAGGAATGCAACAAATTGCAGAGATAACCATATACACAAAGATGCAACGGAAATAATACTTCATTTCATTAATGGAAAATACTGAAATATGCTTACAATCGGAAATAGAAATAAACTAGCTAGGGCGATGGTAGCTTATCTCTGAGAAGAGATGTGTGGCTACATGCCTCTGAACTGTTCTGAACTGTGTTACAATGTGGCTCGAAGGCCTATTTATTGTTGAGAAACAATGGAAAACCCTTCACATTCCAAAACCTAACCCTAGAGATGAAACACCAAATTGTGGGCCCCGTTTTTGGGTAAGTTGGTACATCAACTTCCCAGGGTCGCGAATTGGTCGTATTATCTCCGTTTGACGTGCGTGATAGCCCGTTGGAAAGATATCTTCGAGGACTACAACGGAAAATATGATTTTTAGATAGTAAAATCACTGGCGGTAGATTTCCCAAAAAACGTCGTTTAGGGCCTCAAAACGGCTCCAAAAGTTTAGGACCCGAAAAAATGCTAAAAATAGTAAACTGTGCTATAATTAAGGAAATTGAAAAACTGAAAGAGACAGTTGTAGGGGTCCAAATGGGATAGGTGGGTGGCCACAAACATCCACCTAGATCAATCGCTACATTGGACCCTAGTTCATAATGGGTCGGCAATGAAGCCCATTTTTTTGCACCGCCATGGGGGTCCACGGGGGATGACATCGATTCTTTAGAGCCCCCCCATTGGAGGGGGATTGGGGCCAGTGCCCCCGAAGCTAAAAATAGATGTAAATTTTCCTTGTAAAATTTTGTAATTTCGTAGTCAATATGGGTCGTTCATTAGGCGGAAATCTGACGGTAGAAGTTATGTTTAATTTAGGGATTCTTTTCCCTAGAAGGAAACCCCTCGCTATATATGAGGGAATTGTATTGCAGCTATGTAGATCTGTATTCTGAGTGAGAAAGAGAGAGGATATTGTGTGAGAGTGAAGAAGGAATTACAACGGATCTGCTGTAGGTTGTATATCTCATTTTGCTGGATAATATAAAAGGAAGGACTGACTGTTTCTTCGTGGACATAGCCCAAATTGGGTGAACCACGTATATTTGTGTCTCTTTTGTTTTATGTGTTTTCTGTGTTTATATTTCTGCAATATTTTATGTGTTCCATTACTCTATAATATATAATTTTCTAACAGAGTAATTGCCTTTACCTTATCAGGATCAACCCTTATCCTGTGTTTGGAGACAATAAAACCAAGCAAACGTCCAGATTCGATAAAGAATACGCACTTATGTGAATTCAGGCAAATGTTATAGAACCTCCATCTAAGAAATATTGCTCAAATATGAGCTAGGTGTTGGGCTCATTTCTTGGAATGAGTCGGAAGATAGTCCAAGTAGGCTTAAATAATGTGTTTAATATAATGAAATGCATAGTCCATGGCCCTCTAAAAGGTTTCACCTGCATTCTTTAGACTGAATGGGATCTTCTGATACGCAAAAATTCCCCAAGGTAAGATGAAGGCAATTTTTTGTTGGTATGTGGGTTTTATAACAATCTAGTTATAGTCGAAGAAGCCATCCATGAAGGAGAAGGACTCACAACTTGTGCAATTGTTGATTACTTCATCAATGAACAAAGTCAAATAATTGTATTTTGGACATGCGGCATTCAAATCACAGTATTCGACACAGATGCAGATGGTAACTTATTTTTTGTCTACCGGAACCAGATTAGAAACCCATTCTGTCAAGGGAACGAGATAGATAAAACCAGCATGCAATAGTTTTTCAACTTCAATCTTGATAGTTGTAGTTTTGTGGGGATGGACTGGTCAAAGTATTTATTGGACTAGCCTAGCATTGTCATAGAACTTGATCTCATGCTTGACAATAGAAGGATCTATGTCAGGAATTTCCTTGTAAGACCAAGTAAAAACATCATGAAATTCCTTGAAAAGGTAGGTGAAGCTCGTAATTTTCTCAGGATTGCAGTCAGCTCCAATCTGAAAGTTTTCCACGATGCCTATTTTGACTGAGATGTCGATGAGCATAATCTTTCAAATACTTCCCAATTTCCCTTCTGAATTCGTAGTTTAGATAATCGTATAAGTTAAGGGAACGATCTCAGGTGGGTCAAAAGGAAAGATTTGTACAGGTGTCACATCTGAATCAGATATTTAAGCGTGGTGATGAGAAGTTTCCCAAGGTCGCTCTTCTAAAGGTGGGATCTCTTGAATAGCTTCATCCTTAGGTAGGACTTGATTGAGGAGATCGTTAGAAGGAGTTGTGATGGGAGAGGAGGTAGTACCATTGGTCGTAACCAAAGCAGCGAAAGAATCATATGCATATTGAATGGCTTGATAAGCCAATTCAGATGGCGAAAGCGGCATTTGTTCTCCATAAGAGTCAATCATCTGAAGTGGTCGGGAGAATCCAGGGATCATTTGGGTCATGATAAATAGTGGATACCATAGAAATCATATGTGGAACCTTGGATGGTGGGATAGGAAAGCTACCCAATAGGGAGGAACCCTTTAAAAGACCAGTACCAACACTAACACAAGAGTCAGGTATTCCATCCACTATGGGCAAAGTGTTGCTAGGCAACGGGGAGTAATATAGGGTACAAAAGGACAAAAAATCCACTATGACTATTTTCCCATCCAATGGAAAGAGGATGAGTTGGAAGACCAAAGAAACAATGGCAGTCATGGCATAAGCCCAACTGCGACCCAAAATCATATTATAGTTGAGATGACGATATATGACTTCAATATCCATCGTTACTATTTTCCCACTCAAAGTGATGGGGTAGTTGGGCAACGGGATGAAAGCATGGCCATCAAATTCTTTAAGTGAATTTGATGGCAGAGTGAGGGTGGGATAACCTAGGGCGAGCCAACATGAATTGGACATGATGCAGGCCAAAGCACCTTCGTCAACGATCATTCTATGGATAGCTCTACCTTTTGATATAGTCTACACCTAAAATGAAAGTTGGTGGGAAAGGAGAGGCTTACTCTTCTCCATGTCAAAAATGGCTAGCATGTAATCCTAAGGATCAACTCCACCAATGGCAGAAAGAAAATATTTATGTTGTCCTAGACAGGTTTGTAATACTTCGAGTGAAGACATGGCTGACCGTGCTTGCGCCAAATCTTGTACAATACTATAGTTATGGGCAGCACGTGCAGAGGTATTATGTGTCATGCGATGAATTTCCCCTTTAGGGGGGCGAATCACAAGATCAACAACAGGCCTTTCGATATGAAGATCGTTAGGTGGCGGTGGATTTGAACTCGAGGAAGTTTCCTGAGCGTTAGTGACAGGAGTTCCATAGGTGTAAATAGTTCACGATCCTTCACCAGAGGAAGGAGGATGTGAACCATCGTTTTCCCCTTGCGAGGGTTATGGTGGGTTCGAAATAAGATGTTGTTGTCGTTGAGCAGGGAAAGCACTGTTTAGAATTGCTAGGGTCTGCTAAGTGTCCTTTTGAGCAAGAAGATCTGTGCATTCTTGAAGGTGAGGACATTTGTGTGTCATGTGGTCCTCCACACATATTTTGTAAGGGATCTTGAAAATTTTTTATTTCTCTTTTTCAGATTTTGTAGCAGCTCTTTTTTGGTGGTTTTTCTGTGTAGAAGGATGTTCTTCAGAAGGAGAGGTATTTTTCTTATTCTTCTTGTTCTTACCGTTGGGTTTTTTTGTAGACTGCACAGAGTTTATCGTAGTGGTTGGAAGAGTAGCTGATTGGGTATAAGGGGTAGTATTGATAGACAACTGGGCAACATGCCCGTTGAGTTGTTTTACAACAACCCCAGAGGTAGCGCCGACGAGACCGTTAGCGTGTGCACTGTTGGCCCTCATTTTCCATCAAATTTTGCTTATTAAAATACACCTAATTTCCATCATTTTCAACCATATACCATCCATATACACCTCATTTTGACCAATTTATGCATACTCAGGTATATATATTACGTTTTTCAATTTTTAGATATTTTTGCAAAATATGGGTTTTTAGTGTATTTTTGGACAAAACTAAAAATTCCTGTAATGGCTCCATTGAAGCCATACTTGCAGGACACCTGGGAACGAGATGAGAATAGATATTGAAAGCTTTGGAACCAATGATGGATGTGTCCCTATTGGTTCGGTCAAACCGAGCTAAAACGGGCCCAGTCAACTCTAGTCAAACATGACCTGTTGTTCAAAAAATCCCTAGGAAATATGCCAAATTTAGTATTTTTTGGGATTTTCCAAATTTTGTGTAGCTGAATGGATGGATTCGACCAAGATGGATGAGATTAGGATATATATGATTGTTAGACATATTTTATTCAAGTTTGATTATTATTTATCTATTTAAGCCAAGACTATTAAAGGCTTTGGTATGTAAAATTTTGTGTAATCTGATTTTGAGACTCTTTGAAGATTGAAAGTTAATTGAAGAACCTGTTTCATTTAATTTGTTGTTCATGCTTGAGTGAGTCACTGATTTTTTTTTAGCTTAGATCTCTTCAATTTTGCAAGGCAAGGGTGGAGGGCCCCCACACCAAGCTCAATGCACTTCTTGGTTAATTTAGCATAATTTTTATAAACTAGTTTTTGCTTCAAATTTATTTAGATGTATGAAAATTTATTATGATTGTTGAATTAATATTTATTTAATTCTAATCTTCATATGAAGGGACAAATAAGAATTCAAGTTAAATTCTCCTTCTATTTGATTATGAGCTATGATTGAAATTCATTCTCATTTCCTTGTTGAGTTATTTCTGAATTCTAGTTTCAAAGTGTTAGGTTCCTATACCAATAGATTTCATTTTTCATGATTGACTGAAGAACTGCCAAATATGTTCATCCTTTCCATGCTGCAAAGGTTCCATATTTTGTAAACAAATGAAGAAAATTAAAAAATGAAAAGAGGGTATGCCCTAAAAGAAAAATCAAAGGGAAAAAAGAAGGGAATGGTCAAGAGAAAAATAATAGAAATGAACCCCAAACCAAAAGACCAGGAAAGTGTGCTAGTTCAAATGCCACTACTATTCCATTTTTGAAGAATTTCATTGTGTGCAGGTGGTTGACTCTTGCTACAGTTGATGAATAGCCAGACAGTTCAATACTGGCCAAAGATCATGTTTGAATTTACTTGTCTTAGAATAGAGAATAAAGGTCTGTCCAAACAGTTCAAGCTTGGTAGATGAGTAGATAGGTAGAGAAGCAAAGGAGCCCAACTGCATAATCTGGGTCCTTGGAAGCGATAAGGGTAGATTTAGATAGGAGGGAAACTAAAGGAAAAGAAGAGAATCAAGGTTTGCTAGTTCAAATGCACCCAATGAAAATGAAGATAAAATGTTAGGTGTACTAGGCTGGGTAGGCAGTTTTGATGTTACAGAAGCAGGTTTATGAGCAATTTTGTCCTTTGAAACAGGTTTCATCTCATGAAATATCATAAGGTGCTATGGCAAGGTGGTTACAAAACAAATGGAGCATGACTAATTTCCCTCCTCATTTTTCCAAGAACACTTACTAGCATCCCCCCAAGGACAATGAGATCTGCTCACTGCCCTTAGTCCACTTCATTTCATGGAAAAGACTAAGTGAAACTTTGTTTTCACCTAGGTAAAACAAGCCACATTTCTAGTGTAAAATGTTTTTATTCCATTATGCTAAGTTTCCAAAAACTTCACAACTTTCTATCCTTTTATTTCCCCATGCCTAAGTTTTTCACTCTATAAACTTAGCATTTATTCATACATATTCATCCCACATATTCATATTAACGTTCTAACTCTATTATATAGATCCTATATAATGTTTCCCCGCCTCTATTCTATATAAAAATACATAAAAAACCCCTAAAAAAATAATATCTCGACCCTCGATAATATAGACATATATTAAAGTTCTTCGGGAATTATAGGTTCACTTGGAACCTTATAATAACCCCTTGTGCGCATGTAAATATTTGGTTTCACTTAACATTTGGTTAAATGAATAACCAATCCGCCAAAGTCCAAAGTTGAATATATTACAAACCCGCAAAAAACATTACAAATGTTGAAATATTACGGCGGGTCCCCCTACTATAAGCCTCTGCCATCTCCTTCACCCGTCGACCGTCCGATCATCGCGCACAGATCCAATGGCTGTCGGCGATATCGGAACCCCCTCGCCTGTTGAACGATAGTGTCCAGGGGATGGGCGGTATTTTTTCCATCCAGGAGACACACGTCGGCTTCCCGGTGTGATCGGAGCCCCCCCCCCCTCCAAAACCACCATGGCCAAAAGGCGGTGCGGGGAATACCGCTTACCACACCACTGCCTCCCCGTTGACGTCATGCCCACATCATTAGCTAACCTCACCTCCACGTTGCCCGCCACCACTCCGTATTAGCGCCATGTCACTTGTTGACATCACCGCCTCACATCCGTGTCACCCACCACATCACTCGCTACGTCATCTGACACATCATCCTCCGTACCCCGAAACACGAAAAAATTACATCATGCTGATGTCATCTGACAGAAATGCGTCAAAGCCCACCAAAGTCAATTTTTTTGTTAAAAAGGTGCAAATGCGTCGTTTTCACTTATTTGTGTTTGTCTCCTCTGTGCGACCTCTGCATGCTCTTTTACATCCAAGGCAACATTTAAATTGCACATTTCGCCACCCAGCAATTTCATTCCATAACTCGGCCCCTCGGCTCATCTCGCCACCTGCAAATCGATCATTTCACCACTAAAACAGGTATTTACATGAATTTTCTCCCGAACCCTGTTTTTCTTTAGTTTTCTCTGTAAAATTGCCCGCAAAACCCAAAATTTGGAGAAAAAGCACTGTGTTGTCTTCAAAATACTCACCATAACCATTGTTTCGATCAATTTTTACCAAAACCCGCCCACTGAGCTAAATTCAAGCTTGTTTGAACTGCAAATTCTCTAAGAAACCCCAAAAACTGCCTTTTTCCTGTTGTTGTTTGTTGTTCTGCCAAAGAATCCTGTGAACTCTGCCTCCCTATGCAAAATCCACCCGCTGAGCTAAATTCAAACCAATTCCACAGTGTAATTCCCAGAGAGAATCCATAGAGTCATTGTTTTGCTTATTTCACTCACACAGACCCAAAAATCCAATTTCAAAGGCAACAGAATTGAGCTATGGAAGCTCCAGTAGCCTTAAATGTTACTCCTCTCAATGCACCCCACAAAGAATTGGAATCGCTACCTTTGGCCGATCAAGATTATTTAATCCAAGACTTGGTTGGTGACAGAAATCACCTACAAGCATTATGTGAACTCAGGAACAGTCATCTAAATAAAAATGATTTCTATGGGATATGGGAATCAAATCTACCCATATACTACCTCCCCTCTGTCAATGTCTTCCCTGAGATAATTCACCTCTGCTATGAAAACTATGAACCAGTTAAAAGGGTATTCAAAACTCCATCTGGGACCATCCTGTTTCATATAACTCCTAACTCCATAAACCAAATGCTAAACTTCAAACCAACTCAGCTTCTGTTTCCTCTTACTATGAAATTCTTGCTTGATGAAGGTCCCAAACTCTCTAGCTCAGAGATAACCCGAATTTCCCAAGTATTATGAGAGCAGATCGCTAGCCTAAAGAGACACCTCCTTTTCACTATGCATCTTTCAATGAAATGGGTAGATTACTTGTTGATATGATATCCTATGTTCTGGGGTTTAAGACAAGTGAACATATTGATGAAACTATATTGGTCTTACTATCCATATTCACCCCAGGGCAGCCCCCTGCTATCAAATACAACTATTCTAAATTCATTGCCAACAAGATCCATGAACAACTCGTGAATTTAGACAGGGAGGGAGTCTTTAAATATTCATCCTACATCTATCATCTGTTCCTATATTATCAGTTAGACTGTTTCCAATTTCCCATCAAAAAATTGGACTCTAGAGGAGAAAAGAGGTCTGTGATTTTTTGGACCTCAGTCTTTCATGAAGTCCACAACTCTCCTTACTCTTACTGTGAGTTCATTGACATGTTTGTCTATCCAGTCTCTTCTCTCCTAATGAGAACTCCTCCTCCTAGATTGTCCTATGATATGCAGAAAATATTCCAGCTCTCCAAAAGCTACAAAATAGGTGACTGGTATTTCTACCAGAATCACACTGTTATCAGGATATATGGCTATGAGCTGTACCCCTACAGGCTGCCAAAACATGTGCCAATGAGATTGTTTGCCTTGGAATATTTCAGGCAATTTATCAATTCAGATTTGACTCATTTCCATAGCACCAAGAAAAAGGCTCAGTTGAAATTGAGAGACCAACTAGGCCCCTATGTCATGAACAAAAAAGAAGGATGACAAGATGATGATCAGATATTGAGTGAAAAACTCAGATTAAAAAGAAGCTTTTGGTTGGTACCCTATGACCCAAATGGCTTTATCAACGCAAGAAGAATAAAATATAGGCTATCAGCCTATGAACATTGCAAAATCCCTAAAATAGAACAATTTTCCAACCAAGATGAGTGGGTAGAAGGCACACTAATTGAACAGTTCACTGAGGAAGAGAAAATGGAGCAAACTATGAAAAATCTGGAAAAGACTCTTGACTTAGATTCTTTTGGGCAGGTGTTATTCAAACTGCCACAGCAAATCGGAGAAGGCACATCAACTGCTGCAGCTTCACAAGCTGCCCAAGAAAGGACTACACCAGCAGCAGGGACAACAAAGGGCAAGGAGGTAGTAGATATAGAGCAAGAAACAATGACAAACCAGCCAACTACCTCAAAGGAACAAGGTCAAGGGCAAGCCCCTTCACTATAGACAGAGGCACCAGAGGTACCAGCATTACAGAATCCTCTCAATGAGGAAAGAAGCAAGAAACGAGATAGAGAAGAGACCACACCTGCAAGTGGATCAACAGAGCAACCAGGGGCAAAAAAGAAAAGAGTAGATCCTTTACCTGAAGAGGAAATTAGTGAAGAAATCATAGAATTCCCAAGAGAGGAGAGGGCAACTAGCCAACAGACATCCACCAGCTCTCACAGGCAAGAAATGGAGAGGCGACATAGTATGGAAGTTTCTTCTATAAGGCCTCAAAGAAAGAAACGTTCTGATATTAAAGGAACATTCATGGAGATTAAGGCCCAGAATGAGTCATTGAGAATACAACTTTATGATCAATTTCTAAAATTGACACCCTCCAAACAGCAAAGACTAATGGCAACATATGACATTAAGGAGGAGAAGATGATCTTAAGTCATTTTAAGTCTAAGGTTTAGCAACTAGAGTCTGTAGCTAACTACATAAGAAAAGATCTAGAGGTCCTTGCCAAAGATATACACCCAATAGATCAGATTGAACTACACAAACAAACTGGTGAAATGGTCTATGCTACATTAGCAGACAAGGCAAAGCTGGCCCACCAATTGAAGGAGTCATTAAGTAATACATCTGCCCAATTGGATTTGGAAAAGATATATTCCTTAGCCAAAGACAACAGAATAAAGACTCTAGAAGAGATAATTATTGAGCTGGGACATGATCCCAAGGATGCCAAGGGCATCAAAGCACTGATAAAGAAAAAGGAAGAAGATATTGCTGCACTTAGGAAGCAATTGAAGCTGCCTGTCACCATGCACCCCCAAACTACATAACTTGTACAAGAAAAAGCAGAAGAAGACGTAATGGATTTGCTGATGAGGTTGAATCAAAGGCTAACTCAAACAAAGCAAGAGTTGGATAAAGCATTGCAAGCCAAGCAGGGAGAGTCGACCTCCCAGCCACCTGAAATAGCTCCAACAGTTACCACTTCTCCCCCCGCAGTCATAGCAGCAATTTCTCCCACTGTCCCAACATCAACAACAGGTACATCAGCCACAGATGCTTCAGCAACACCAGATACTAGCATGAGCATGAAGATATGATGAAGTCAATAAAACAGCTAGAAGTCCAAATGTCAGAGCTTAAAGAGGCAAAAGAAAGATTGGCCAAGCTAGAGGTAAGCTATGACAAATCTAAGATAACAGTGGCAGAGAAAACCAGAGAGGTAAAGGCCTTGGAGAATAAGGTGAAATCCTTGGAAAAAGATCTCACCCTGCATAAACATCTAGTAGACATTAAAACAATTTTGTGGACCAAAATTGGCCAGTCTATCACTGACCAATGGCAATCAATTCAAACGATCCATGAACAAATAGAATTGATAGAAAGGTCCCAAGTGGAAATTCAAAGGGCTAGGGCATCATTGGGAAACATGCCTGAGTAGGCCAATAGACTAATCCATTTTTTGAATACTCATACCAGAGAACAGTTAGCAGCTTTGGAGATCAAGGACAGAACAGGCACCATTTTGACAGTGAAAAAGGTGCTGACCATGGGGAATTTTATACAGAACCTGGAAAGAAAGTGTCAAGGAATGCAGATGGAAATAAATACCTTTATAGAGAAGTTTACAGTCTTACAGCAGAAGGGTCTACCCAATTTGTTAACCAGCAATCAAAGACTATTGACACATGAACAATATGCTCACAAGGTAAACACATATGTTGCCAACCAGATCACTGCATCATCAAGAACTTCAAAAGGCATAAGACCTCCCACTGGACATAGCTTATATGACAAATTGGAAAATTTGTTCTATATTGAACATGAAATAAATCATATTTTTGAAGTCCAGCCCAACTTCTACAGGTATACTGAAGTTGATGGAACACTAATAAAAATACAAAGACATCAGTTGCCAACAGATCAATGGTGGCAGAGTATGCTGGAAGTTTTACCAAGGTAGTTCCAATTTCCCTTTATCATCTGCATTTAATTAAGTGTCAAAACATGTGGCACATGTCATAAAGGTGAAAATAGTAGAAGGAGGAAATCGGGTTGGGACTGAAGCTCATTAATGCAGGACCACGCGCAGATAAAAGGGCCTGGACAGCAGCGCATGAACACAGAATGAAGAGACAGCTACCAGTCGACTTACTCTATTCAAAAAGTCAAATATCTCTGACCAACTAAACAGCCAACACACCAAAATTTACTCCTGCATTCATTTCTCTCATTTACTTCTCCCGTAAAGTAGATGAATGAATTTATTGCGGGATATTTTTCCATAAGATATTTTGTAACTCCTTTTTTGTATAAATACCTCCCCGTCAGATGTATTCTGGGTTGGTGATTTCTTCTCTGGACTGTGCTGTAACTCTAAGATTTTTTAATACAAAGGCTGTTGAAGTTAACTGTTGCTGGACCGTCTGAATGTGGATTTGATGCTCTGGGGCCTGCTACAGAATTCTTGTGTCTTTCTATGGATCAATAAGTTGTTCTAAAATGTGTTTTGTGTTTTCTGTGTTTGCAAATTTCATATATGTTTCATAATCTTAGTAACAAGGAAAAAGAATAGCCCAAAATTTGTTTAAATACACTTTGTGTTCAATCTCTGTTGTTAATTATGTTTTCTTCAGAATTAGCATAAACAAGAATTCTTAGCTGCTCCTATTTCCACTGATTCTTTCACTTTGAATATTGCCAAGGAATTCTTTATTTCTCCTTGATAATCTTCATGCACTTTCCCTCTGCCAACATGATGAAGTGTTCTTAACTGCCCTTTGTCCACTGGCTTACATTCCATCAATCTCCAAATTTTAAAATTGTTCCAAGATCGATTATCTTGCTCTATAGTATTTCCCTTTATTAAAGAAAACACACCCAGCAGTTCATCCTCGTAGACTCCATTTGTCCAATGAAATAAACTGTTTCAGACTTGTATCCCAACTCTGTTTAAGATCACCATCCAACAAACTTAAAACAAAATCCTGCACATCATAACTAGCCTAAAATACCTCAAAACAAAGCTAAAATATAGAGAGAGAGCCCTCTTTGGATGCAGTTTGGCTAGAAGCTGCATCTAAAAGGTTGGTTAGTGGTTACCTCAGCCATATTCCCCTTTCTCACAAGTTTTGGGGAACAACCTGAGTGTTAACACAATGCAATAGTAATAATGATGGAATAATACTGTAAGGAAGGACAATCTGGACCTCCTTAGTTAGGAGCCACTTCTCTCTCCATCTTATGCATCATAAACTATTGTTAATCGGTTAATTTTTGTTTCTCTTCATGAAAGTAATATTGTAGGAAAGGACAACTTGGTTCTCCTTAGTTAGAAGCCTCTTTCCTCATTTACTGTATATTGAATCAGAAACTATTAAGTTATATTTTATATTTGTAATATGCACTTCCATCTGTTATCACTAAACAAATTTCAAAGAAAAGGAGATCAAAAATCTTCATCAAATTCAAGCGAGGCAGCTCCTCAATTAAGCAAGGCATTTCCTTCCAGGTTGATTTATCTAAAGCGATTTCAAAGGAGAAAATGTCCAAAGAAAGGGAGATATCATAAGAGCTGAAACAGGACTTAGCCCTAGGGTTAAGGAAACATCATCACAGCTGCATATTATGACTTGATGGGCCAGTTTCTGAGAGACAAAGGGGAAATATTTTCAAATGGGAACCTCTACAAAGGATCATTTACAAAGTTTCAACATTCAGCAATGGAAAAACAATTAGAACAAGGACATCTTTGAACTCTAAGCTATATTTATAAAGGTGATCATTATTTCATAGCTTGTTTTTACCAGTCAACTTCTAGAAGAGTTTCTGAGCAACTGAAAACTCCTCTTTGAAAAGTGAAAGAGGTTTTCATTCCTAAGATACTGTAGTACAAAAACCTCTTCCACTTTCTTCAAATCCCTTATGATCTTGGAGAAATTAAGGACCAAACTTGCGCTACGAAACTGCTGTAGGTGCAGTTTTTCACAAGCATATTTCTCTGTTTTACACCCGTTTTTCAAAGACACACTCTGGAAGGTAGGGAAGGTGTTTCAAAAAACCAAGAGAGGTTTTTTTTCAGCATGGATTTTTTCACAAAAGCCTCCTTCCGTTTTTCCAAATACGTTTTTTGTGAGAATTTATGAGCTCTGTCCCAAGACCCATTTTTCAGCCAAAACAGAGCAAGGGACAGTCTCCTAGTTTCTAGGAACATCAAAAGGATGAGTCATCAAGGGTCAGCTGGAAGGTTATGAGCACCATCAATTTCGACTTCATGGATTTTTAGGTGTCAAAGAATGTTTTAAATGTTTAGATAAGGTTGTTGTAATCATAATAAGGAGTTACAATCCTAGTTGTATTAGGTCTCTAGGACTCCTAGTTAGCTGTCCTTTGTATTAAATAGTCAGTTTTAAGTGTCAATAGGTGTCAAATTAGGAGGAATTCGAATTCCCCTCATGCTGGAGGAAGGAATCTACATGAAATCTATATATGGGAGAAGAACTAATGTATTTGGGGTTGGAAATTTTATGAAAAATGCTGATATTTGGCTTATGTAAGACTCTGTTTTGATAATACATGTTTGGCTTTACTTCTCAGAATTCATGAGGGATTTTATTTTCAGAATGTGTGATGTTGTCCTTTTCCTAATTCTTGTAGTGGTATGAATGTGTAATCACTTAGAATTCACTTGAGGTGCTCTAACTTCCTGTATGCATTCATAGACTGTGTGGTCCTATCTGAGTTGTTATGTTCTGAATATTTTAAATGCTGAATGCCCTGACTTCTATGTAAGGATAAATTCATTGTCATATTGATATGTTGTTGACTCCATAAGCCCAATGGATAGCTGCTAAATGTGTTTCCACCATTCATATTCTTACAGTTGTTTCACAAGAGTTAGCCATCATAGCTATAATCAAAATCATTAACCCCTTTTTGAGAGAGCCCTCTCAGGTTGAGGAGGCTAGGCCTCAGCCTAAAGTAGGTTTGAACTAGTTACTTAGAGTCAACCTAATCAGCAGCCTATTAGGACCTGGTTTTGAGATAACACCATCAATCTTCATATTTCATCTTCTAAAATTGATTGCAACTAAAATCCTTATACTTTGGACATGCTTCCAAGCTTACAAGCCCGGATTGATAATTAAATACTTGTGATAATAGCTCTGCCTCTATTTAAGTTACTTGCAAAAGACATTGAATTTCGATGGATTACTGATTTTCAAAATGCATTTGAAAAATTGAAAGAGAAATTGTCAATAACTCTCATTCTTCGTGGACCGAACTAGCCATTTCCATTCCATATATCTACTAATGCATCTAATACAACAATAGGAGAATCACTTGGACAAAAATAAAATCAATTTAATTATGCCATATACTTCATAAGTAAAAAACCTAACACAGGCAAAATTAAATTACACAGTCACAGAAAAAGAAATGCTAGCTGTAGTGCATACAATTAACAAATTTAGACATTATATAATAGGTTATCAAGTATTTATTCATACAGATCATTTAGTTATTAAAAACTTAATGAAAAAACCAATTACCAATGGTAGAATTATTAGATGGTTGTTATTGATGCAAGAATTTAATATCACTATTCTAGATTGACCAGGAAAAGGTAATCAAGTGGCAGATTTTCTGTCAAGATTTCATTCTCCTGGTGATCAAATCCATGTTTCAGACAATTTACCAGATGAACATTTATTTGCTATTACAACTAAAACCCCATGGTTTGCAGATATAGCCAACTATTTATCATCTCGAACATTACCATCCCATTTCACCAATAAACAAAAAAGAAAAACAATTAGAGAAAGTGTTAGATATAGCTAGGTCAATGGTGACCTCTTCTATACTAGTTCTGATCTATTAATAAGAAAATGGGTTAGAGAAGACAAAATTTTTACATTTTGAAAGCATGTCATGACGAACCATGTGGTGGTGATTTTACAGACAAGTGGACAACATATAAGGTACTCAAACTTGGCTACTACTAGCCAACCATATTTAAGGACTTAAAGGCCTATGTGAAAAGATGTGACAGCTACCAAAGAACAGGAAGACCTACAATATCAGATGAAATGCCATTATAACCTCAAGTACTGATAGAGCCATTTGAACAATGGGCTCTTGACTTTGTGGGACCAATTAACCTGCCTTCAAATGGAAAGAAGTACATTCTAGTGTGTACATATTATGTTACAAAGTGGGTAGAAGCAAAGGCAATGGCAAGAGCAACAGAAGATATAATGGTTTCATTCCATTTTGAAGAAATTTTTGTTAGATTTGGAGTTCCAAGACAGATTGTCACAGATCAGGGAACACAGTTCACCTCCAAACTTGTCCAGGATCTTACCGAAAAATATAAAATTAAACATAGAAAATCTACTTTGTATCATCCTCAAGCAATGGAAAAGTAGAGTCCACTAACAAAGTCCTAGAAAATATCATGACAAAAACAGTGTAGATGAACAGGAAAGATTGGTCTGAAAAGTTAAAGGATGCACCATGGGCATACAAAATTACATGGAAGAATACAACTGGATTCAGTCCATATCAATTAGTATATGGTAAGGAAGTTATGTTACAGATTAAATTTCAAATTCAAACTTTTAAACTTGCAATAAAATTGGGAATGGATTTAACAGAGGCACAACAACAAAGAGTCATGCAATTGAATGAATTAGATGAAATAAGACAGCAAGTAGTAGAACACACATCACTAGTGCAACAACAAAGAATTAAATGGCATGATACACTTATTAAGAGTAAAACTTTTCACAAAGGATACTGGGCACTACTCTTTGACTCCAAGTTCAAGGATTTCAAAGAAAAGTTTACAACTCATTGGCTTGGGCCATATGAGATAGAAAAAAAATTTGACGATGGATCAGTTAAAATAAAAACAATTTATGAAGAAGCAACTTCATTTACAATCAATGGATATAGGCTTAAGGTCTATAACAAGCCTATCAATAAAGAATATTTTCTGAAACAAGTCTCAACAAACAACAATATGGAAATAATGGAACAACATAGTGATATGCCTTCCTTACTTCCAAAAGAAAAAAAATATATAAAAAAAATAAAGGAGTTTGGTTGTGAAAATCTAGGAAACTGGCACAATACAAACTCAAATTCATATTGGAAAACCAACTAGTTTGGCCAATATGAATTCCCCAATTTCTTTTACCTTTTTCATTAGTTTATTTTTCAAAAATCATCCTCCATCAATCCAAGACTTGAGGACAAGTCTTAAAATAAGCAAGGGGAAAGATTCGTAATAAAACTATGCAAATAGTCTAGATCAGTTGTATTGCAAAAGGGAACTGAAACAACATTCAAAATAACATTGCAGAAGGAACCTGAACAATAAACACTCAACAGAAATGACCTGATTCAATATCAGATGTGGAAACATAAAACAAATAAGGAAATACTAGTGTTTACATTCCATCAGAAAATATTTTTGAAAAACCATCATTATGAGCCAAAGACGAATTAGCAAAAGGCATCATCAATTAGTATTGACATCAAGCTATTATGGAAGTACAAGTACAGTAAGTGTAAAAAAATTGCTCTTAGAACCTTTTATTTTTGAATTTTTTTCTAGAAATTGATAAAACTAGTTTAACTTGATATGCATTCCATTACATTACCATTCTACATTCCACATTTATCCTACTCCATTAACTTCATCATAATAATTCTACCATACAATAATCCTATCCATTAAAAACTATCATGACATATCCATTACCTTACTATACAATAATCCTATCCATCCTTACATATTTTATAAGCAATTTTGATTGAGAAATAAGGACTCAGTGTTTTTTTCCCTTAAAAAAAGAAACTTGGGTTTGACCTATACAAACTATACAAAGGTTGATGTCATAATGATAATAATTTGATTTTTAAAAATGGCCTATCCTATGATCATTTTAAAAACAAATTAAAGAGATAAGTAATAAAGTGGCAAACCTAAAGTATGACATAAGGAGTGCAATATTGTAAAATGCATGATTGAAAAAGCATAAGGTATATGCTTAAGATATATGCTTAAGATATATGCCTAAGGTATATGCAAAGGAATGAAATCAAAACGTGAAAATGGAAAGACATAAACAAAGGTGGGCATATGGAATAATGAAGGTGGCCATGAATGGAAATGATATGGTGTAGAATTGATTAGACATGCCTATACATCGTGGAGCCACAAGAACGCAGCCATGGGGAGGACGTAGTCATGGGAGGTACAATATGCAGGTCATAAGGTTAGTTGGCATATTAAATGGTCACACGAGTTCAAATACTGAGCAAAGTTATTTTGCAAAGCTCTATATTACGTTTTTTAACTCATACCTATATTACGAAGTTCTTTCAATCACGACCTGATTTAAGCTCAGGGAAAGGATGATAATGGTGTGCAGACAAATGCACGCATTCAACACCTCGTGAAAGAAACTGGAGCTAAAAAAAAAATGCAAAGAAAAACGTTAAAAGAGAGAAGCCAGAGCTAAGAAACATAAGTGTAGAAATAAGCAAGGAAGTTGTGGAGAAATAAGGAGGTTAGGCATTGGTTTTAACGTCGAGTTGAAGACCGAGTCCTCTGTTCGCCGAGTGGATTGAAACGCTCCAACAAACCCAAGGAATTACGCAGGAGAATCAGGTAAGGATCGATTCCAGATTTTTCTGAGTCTTGAATGGATTTAGTGGTTAAGTAAACTCGGGATTGTTTTAAGAATTGTCACATGGAATTCCATTTACAAACGGGGTCTCTGTCACTATTTAAAAATTTTGCCACCGTTAAGCCCAAATTGTGTCTCCATTCAAAATGATTCAGCCACCTGTGAGAAGAGTGAATCCTTGGCAAAGATTCAAAAGGAGTCCTAATTGAATTTTCATTGTTTCAACACAGGAAAAGTTATTAACTCAGAGTCATCACAAGACCACTCCGAGATGAGGTATCTTCATTAAATTTCAAAATCTCTCCATGTAGATTCAATGTGTAAAACAATGAGCATATCTTTTATACACAATAAACATAATTTTCATACACTGTGAGCACATTATTGTGAAGAATATTATGCACAATGAACACGTTTGAAAGGATTTTTGAAGAAGAAAGGCAGAGCATTAATTCATGAGCATTGTAAAACGATTTTTCTCTCCATTTTTTTACACAGTGATTTTTTAAAAGGGGTAGAGAACTTGTTTTTCTTTCAAAAGAGAGAACGATATTTTTGAGAATTTGACAAAACAAAGATTGAACACATGGATTGTAGAGAAATAAAAACATTCGTTAAAATGCTTTTATGATCTTTGCATGAAAAAAATTGTTTTGAAAAATAGATCATTCATCTTTATAGCATAACAGAGGAAGTTGAGAAAGATTTGAGCAAGGGAATCATTTTGTTTTTTTTCAAAATATCAGGTAAGCCTTTTGACATAATCCATAAATCAAAATTACTTGAAGAAGAAGGTGGAAACATATATATGCATGTGATTTTGTTTATAATGAGGATGTTGACTGTCCAAGGGTACATGAACTGGTATACAGAGAACATGTCCACCAGATTAGATCCAAGTGAATTCAAGGTAGAAAATTCGGGATAAGAGACCATAGAGAAGCTATATCAGGTAGGGTTGATAGGATTCCTTTAGAAGTTCAAAGGGCATAATGACAGGATAACAAAAGAGTTCATAAACAATTATAGTCAAGGTCAAACAACAGTGGGTAACCTATCTATTCCACTAAGCCCAGAATTCATTTTCGAATCTCTAGATCTTCCATTAGAAGGTGAAGAATACCAAAAAGGCTTTCATTTTAAAGACAAAGGGTGGGCTTTCTTTTTCGAAAAACATATAAAAGGATCATTTGAAAGGACAAAAGGCATATCAAGGGATTGGTTGAATGAACCTTGGGTGGAGTTGGTGATAATCATTCATAATTACTTTACATGTGATAACAGGTTCAATATATTTTGCCTCTACCATATTAGACTACTTCAGCATATCAAGGGAGAATAAAAAATCAATCTACCCTACTTCTTCTCTAAAAATTTGATCAAAATGATAAAGAGTGTGAAGAGTAAAATGGAAACTAAGGAGACATATATCTACCATCAGGGGCTTATTAGAATACTGGTAGAACATCAAATAAAAAGTAAAGGTTTGGCATAGAAGGAATTTTTAGCCCAACATCAGATTGAAGAACAAAGAGTAGAGGAGAAATTTGAACCAATACATAAGACAAGAAGAATAATGAATTCTCCCTTGAACCTGAGGACTAGGTCCAAGAAACAACAATATAGTATCATGATTGAGAAGGATAATTCTTTTCTATCTATTCCTAGGAGGCCTAGGAGGAAAAGCCAAGAAGAAACAAGTAGTAAAGGAAAGGATCCTGAAGTGCAAATTGTTGAACCTCTTCCCACTTCAAAATAAATTGATGAAATATTTGAGAGAATGCAAAAGGAAATCTATGAGGAACCTCAGGAGAGGGATTTATAATTTGACAATGTTGAGGTAGGATCTAGCTCATCACACTCATTTGTCAAAGATACAAAAGAAGAGGAGACAAAGTTGCACCTCTAGAAAATCAAAGAGTTAACACAAATGTTGGAAGATAGCAAAATTTTAGAAATAAATTTGAAAAAGGAAAACAATATGTACAAGAAAAACAACAAAAATATAATCAAATAGAATAAAGAGTTGACCGTGAAGGTTAAAAAAATTGAAACTAAAAAGTCCCTCATAGCTAAACAGGATTATAGATGGCTGAAAGAGAAAAACACATGGCAATATAAGTATGAAAGGTAGAAATTCAAGACCAGCATCTACAAGTAAGGGAAGTGTGAAGGCATTGATTATCTTTTATAGGCTACACAGGTATAGGCTTCAAGATCAATGTCAGCAAAGACATCAGCACGAGGACATGCTTGCACATCAGCAAGGGGGAGATGTTGGCCCTCATTTTCCATCAAATTTTGCTTATTAAAATACACCTAATTTCCATAATTTTCAACCATATACCATCCATATACACATAATTTTGACCAATTTATGCATATTTTGGTATATAAATTATGTTTTTCAATTTTTATATATTTTTGCAAAAATTTGGTTTTTAGTGTATTTTTTGACAGAACATAAAATTCCTGTAATGGCTCCATTGAAGTGATACTTGCAGGACACCTGGGCACGAGATGAGCATAGATATGGAAATATGACCTATTGTTCAGAGAATCCCTAGGAAATAGGCCAAATTTAGTATTTTTGGGGATTTTCCAGATTTTGTGTAACTGAATGGATGGATTCGACAAAGATAGATGGGATTAGGATAGATATGAATGTTAGAGACATTTTATTCAAGTTTTTTTATTATTTCTCTATTTAAGCCAAGACTATTGAAGGCTTGGGTATGTAGAATTTTATGTAATTTGATTTTGAGACTCTTTGAAGACTCAAAGTTAATTGAAGAACCTGTTTCATTTCACTTACTGTTCATGCTTGAGTGAGTAACTAATTTTTCTGTAGCTGAGATCTCTTCAAGTGTGCAAGGCAAGGGTGGAGGACCCCCACACCAAGCTAAGTGCACTTCTTGGTTAATTTAGCTTAATTTTTATAAACTAGTTTTTGCTTCAGATTTATTTAGATGTATGAAAATTTATTATGATTGTTGAATGAATATTGATTTAATTCTAATCTGTATATGAAGGGAAAAACAAGAATTCAAGTTAAATTCTCCTTCTATTTGATTATGAGCTATAATTGAAATTCATTCTCATTTCCTTGTTGAGTTATTTCTGAATTCTAGTTTCAATGCAATAGTAATAATGACGGAATAAGATTGTAAGGAAGGACAATCTGGACCTCCTTAGTTAGGAGCCACTTCTCTCTACATTTTATGCATCATAAACTAATTGTTAATCAGTTAATTTTTGTTTCTTTTCATGAAAGTAATATTGTAGGAAAGGACAACTTAGATCTCCTTAGTTAGGAGCCTCTTTCCTCATTTACTATATATTGAATGAGAAACTATTAAGTTAGATTATATATTTGTAATATGCACTTTCATCAATATTTATATTTCATCTTCTAAAAATGATTGCAACTAAAATCCTTATACTTTGGACATGCTTCCAAGCTTACAAGCCCATATTGATAATTAAATACTTGTGTTTATTTGCATAATAAATTGACCAAACATGCACTGGGTTGCTGAGTAGAAGGAGCATTGGAAGTTCAAGGGGCATGGAATATTACATCATATAGCATGCTAGACTGAGAGTAAATAAAATATAAATGTTTGGCACAATGAATGGATTGGTCTTTCGTGAACGCCCCACCTAAATCAACGTCCTTGGCAAGAAAAAGTGATTTGCAAAACCAATCTGCTAATAGGTAATCTAGAATGGGGGCTTTGACAAGCCTTTGCCTACGTCTCCATTCATGGATGTGATTAGAGATGTGGGTGGAGGTGTCTTAGTGTAAGGTAGTAAGAAGTTTTGTTTTAGTTTCGTAGCGGGTAGGACGTTGAAAGTGCTCTAAAAATTCCATTATCAGGGCACAAAATGTATTAACTAACGCACAAGGGAACTTAATGTACCACTTGGAAGCATTGCTAGTAAGGGTGCGGGGGAAGAGTTTGAGCCAGATATTGCCATCAACCATGGAGTTCGATACACACCATAAATGGTAGGTGGTTATATGTGTAGCCGAATCATCCCCTTGTTTCCCATCGAATTTTGGGATATCGACATGTATCTTGTGTGGGATTGGCGGCCAATGCAAGTTATGATTGATGGGGTCATTAGTTAATTTATATAGATCAGGGATATCAAGTGTTTCCAAAAAAGGAAAAGTGTTAGGTGCCCCCAGGTCTAACTAAGGTGATGAAGAATGACTTGAAGGACCCGGGGGTCCTCCCATCAAGTTGTGTCCAATAGGATACATAGGATTCATCAGATAATAACCTCCTTGTTGTGGTGGAATAGTCATATAGGGTGGTAGTCCATAAGGGATATTAGGCTGGGGGCAAAAGGCTAGTTTCCCCCAAGATAAAATTGCCCCCTTGGCTCAATTGAAGTTGAGGAGGGGGTGCCCAAATTGAAAAAGCACGACCAAGTTGAGGGATCCCACTGTCCATGTAGTTGGCCATAGGCACATGACTGACACTAGGATAGTGTCCACTTTGTGGAAGTAAGTTGATCAATGACAAACCAGTTTGTCCTATAGGTGGAGGTGGAATAGTAATGCATCCTACCGATATATGCATGTTGGGAACATTACCCCTTGGCATTGGAGCCTAGGGGTTTGAACTTTGCAAATGATTCCAACCAAAAGGGTTACTGAAGTTAGTTTTGCTAATAATGCTACTAGGAGCGATAGACAGAGGTCTAGGAGATGACACAAAAGGGGCAGAAACTGGGATGTACTGGGTTCCACTCATAGCAGGTGTAACTAGGTTGTTTGGACTAGGAATAGTCTGAATAGCAGGGTAACCAGTCACTTGTGTATTACTGACTATAGGTGGGGGAAGTGATGGTGGACCAAAATTGTCCACAAAGGACCATGACCCATTAGTCATCGCGAGAATATTGGATGTGGGTACTGATAAATACATCACATGTACAGGTGCTACCTGAATCAACACTGGTGCAAGAGGATCGGTGAGGGGAGGATTGTAAGGATGTAAAACTCCTTTGTTAAAGAAGTCCTCAGGCAGTATAGTTTCTTGGGAAGTGTTATGTGATTCAGTGTTAGACACTGGAGACTGATTTCCCGAAGAGGGAGAATCTGGATCACCAAGGTTCAACAGATCCTCCAAAGTCAGTGGAGGAATACCTTATTTTCACTTAGGTTGACGACAAGGGTCGTATGTAGCCACGGTAACAGATATATTTTATAAAAAAAAATTAAAGTGATATTTATTATTATCTCAATGATAATAAGAGAACACCTAAAAATAAATGAATAAACTCTAAAATTCAATCAACAAGAAGTTAGGGGATATAACTCTATTTGGTAACCACCATTTGTTGGAGATGAAACCCAGTATCATAGTGGCTAAAAGAGAGAGTTGGCCAAATGTAGAGTTATGATTACTTCTGAGCTTCTCCTGAACCTCATATTAAGGGGCCAAGTACTCTAGTGAAGGTGAGCACCCTCCCAAAAACCGAAGACAGAGTAGGTTCATCTGTTTAGGTACCAAGGCAGCCCGCCCCAGTCACCTTATGTTTGTCCCTAAAAATTCTGGCCACTAAGGTTACCTGAAATAACAGACACCACCAGGGGGGACATGATTGTAGACAGTATGTTATGCGGGAAGGATACTTAAGTCCTCGACTCAGCTCTAACATCCTCGAGGGGATCCCCAATACCTTGTCTCACACTCCAATTTTGTATCACATTTAACTCCTTTCTAAGGGGATCGGTCCTAGATGATATGAGTGAAGTAGGATTTTACTCTCTTTAATTACACTAGCCTCAGTTTTGTGATCTTGGGAAGTTTACTTACCACTGCCTAGCCCAAGATCCTAGCCTAGACTAATCTGTGTGTATGGTCAAAAAAGATTTGTTGATTAATTTTATTAAGCGTTGATTTTATGTGAACTTGTATTAAATTCTTCGAAGGGTGTTGATGTATGGAGTTCAGTGTGATTCTGACACAAACCATGCAAGAAAAATGTTGTCAGATTTTTGTTCGATGAAAAGCTCTAACAAGGAGAGGTTATCTATACATCAATTCAGTAGCATGCATCCAAATGCAGTAAACACATGCACAACGTGTAGACATTCAATGCTCTCTAACAACTAACCCAATATATACATAATCAAACTAGTTAAAACAGAAAATTTAAACAATTTTTTTCATTTTCTTTCTCTTGAAAAACAAATGCACTTAAGCTATTTTGTTCTAAAAAGAAAAATGATGATAGAAGCAGGAAACCAAACACAGTGCACAGTTTCAGATCTCCAAAATAGACTACTAGCAACCTCTCAACCCAATAATCCACAAAACTAGATGGATATCAATATAATGGTTGACTAACACTTCTCAGAAGAGGATACAGAGCATTAATAGCAGGACTAACACTCTATCCAAGATCCTAGGGAGTATTATAACTCACTGGACTGCAGAGCTAGGGTACATAACATAGGTAGAGGTTGTGAAAAGAGTCAGTCAAGGTACGATCAAAGCCTATACAGTGAAGCATTCTGAGTGGTCAGAATGGGAACCAAGAAGAATAGGAATGCTTGGAAAGAAAGAGAGATCCAAGAACTAAGTATTAGTCCCCATAGGAGTTGTCTTTTCTGATATAGGGATTAATGCATGGGTTGTCGTGGATGAAATACCCTCTCAGGTCTTCCCGGGACCCAAGGCAGATTGTTTAAGATTAGCTGCAATTGTCATAAAGAAGCATACATATATTCATATTAATCCATGATTGACAAAGAAAAAGGAGGAAGATTACCTCAGCATTTTGTATAGCCCTGCTATAGAACTTAGTGTGGCAAAGTGGAAGACCTCTTCGCTTGCTCCTAAATCAAAACCTACACATAAGCGAGACAAAGTGTAATCTCCACAGCATATAAACCTTGACAATCAAAACATCAATATAATAGAATACAAACAAGCATGCATCTAAGCTACTTATTAATCACGGAATCGAATCATCATGTAAAGGAATACAATATCGACACCATCAAGTAGACAACATAGAAACATATCTATATTGCTAGATAGAAGAAGAATGATTACAACCATCTTGGTTGGATTAGTCCTCCTCTAATCCTTCAACTCCACTCTCTCTCTCTCTCAACTTCTTGGAAGCATAACAATACTAAATCTCTTGTAAACTTTTAACCAACATTACAATGACCAAGCCTCCAACCTATAGATGGAGAGAGGCTCATCCTTACCAATTGTTTCATGAGTTCCATTGAGGCAAAAGCTTGGATGTTGACTCACTTTATTGCTCTTTCCCTTCCTGTGAGACTCTATTAGGAATAACAATGTACTTAGTTAGGCCTAAGGCAGATGTTTCTTGATTTTCAAGCTGAAATTTGAGTGAAAATCAAAGTATCAATCAATCAACTCGCGCTTTGACCTCCAGAATCTCATAAATATCTAGTAATGTTTCCCTTTTGGCAAAACAGAGCGTTAACCTAGGGACTAACGTTTTCTGTTGAGAGTTGGACAGTGTTATAACTCTCCTTGTATGTTTTTGGGGTGCGTTACCTTGGAAAATAGGAATGTAAATTAGGTATTTTCTTCAACCAATGCATCTTTCTCCTCTAGGATGATGAGGAGGTCATTTTCCTGTACAACAGATGCAACTAATTAAGTAATATGAAAATGGATTTATGTTGGATAGACACACTAATGAGTGCATGTGAATGATCTTAAATGTTTTTTCTTATGCCTAATAACATATACTTTAAGGCCTATGTATGTATATTAAGAAAAATGAAACGGGTAAATATGGTAACCTCATTGTCTTTGTACTCCTTTTGTCTTTTGTCTTGGTTATTTAATTGTAATTTTGAAAATGGTAAAACAAAATTATAGTGTAATTATTTTGAAATATTTGTCATGTTTAGTTTTATTTTATTGGATTTTTTTTCTTCTTGAAGTCACATTTTAAACATATAATTATGCTAGCTATTAGATAGCCTTTGAAATTAATGTGAATCCTTGACTTTGGTTTTGTGTATGTTGATAGTTATTATTACATCTCTTTTTCCATGCATTGATCGAAACGGATAATCAATTCTTTTGATATCATTTTTTTTCATAAATTATATCTTCAAGGCAACCTTGTGGTATGGTAAAGAAGTTATAACAACTCATTCATGGCATTAAGAAATACCATATGTTAAGGAGAAGAAACAACTTATAATTAGTCTAAAGTGGGAGGATGGCACCCTTTTATATGCTCCCTATAGCATGAGGATTTTCATAAAGGTGATAATGAAATTTTGTTAGTAGACGTGTATTGAAGACTCCATGAAGAAATCAATATGCATCTTATGTTATTGGAAATGTAAAACTAAAATCTTGACATGAACATTGAAAAGAGGCCATTTGATACATGCAAAACTAATTTAGTCAATATGGGAATTGAAGAGACAATAGTTGTTTAGCAAAGAGGTGAGGAAATAGTGGTACAATTTCATGGAAGTAATGAGTATAAATCTAATATAGAAATAAAATAGCCTTGGGAAAACAACAAATATATTATTAGACTGATATGATGGAAAAATATATATAAAGAGACAACAATCTTAAGAAAGGAAGGAAACATGGACGACCAACTAATGAAGTTGAATACTAAAGAAGGTCACTTTCAATGGACCTAAAGGATATGATAACAATAGATTAAAGAAGTAAATCCATAATAAAAATTGATCAATTGGAGGAAGATAAGTTATGATATTGGAGGAATAGTAACAACATTTCCAAGTGCAACAATTTCTTGCATTTAGGAGAGGAGGAAAAGAAACCATAATGATTCAAGGTGATAAATCAAGGCCAATTTGATCATATTTCCATCTTTGAAGCTAGTAGACATGGAATATTAGGAAATTAAAACTAAAAGAGAATGAATATATATATATATATATATATATATATATATATATATATATATATATATTATATATATATATATATATATATAATATATATATATATATATATATATATATATATAATATATATATATATATATATATATATATATATATATATATATATATATATATATGAATATTTGGTATATGTGGAAGTGAAGAGGTGATTCTATCAAGAATAAAGTTCTATTAAGGATCATAGTGATAACCTATAGAATTTAAAGTCAGGATTAGAAGTTGTGAATACTTGTAATTAGTGGGAAATGACAGGTGATTAACTAGGAAACTAATTCAAGGATAATGATGGTTTAACTATTGGAAAAGGATATAAACTATGTATACTAATGAGAAAACATTGATCTTGAAGTGTAGGAAGAAATACCATTAGAAATTCTATAATGGGACCTTGAAAAGGACTACACACAAATTGACAAAAGAAGTGAAAATCAACTAATAGAAGGTGTATTCGAATAAATTTCACCCATTGTTTCATGACTAGATTGATGATATAATGTGGATTTTGTAGAAGAAAATTATCAAGTTTATACCATGGAAAATGAAAGAAGTTTTTTTTCCCAAGGAAAAATCGCACTTTTAATCATTTTGAACAAAATTACATACTGTAGATGTTAAAAAGCATATGCATAAAAAACTAGATCCTGGTGTCCAATATCAATAAAAACTCATTGGAGAGTTATGTTAATCTACTCTTTTCTACCTTTATTTTTTTCCACTTTCCGCCAACCACCAGAGTTGGGCGTGGATGATACAATAGTCATTTGAGTCACTTTTACATTCACTAGGATTTCTTTATCCGAATCTGAACTTCCTAATACATGAGTACGTTTGGTACCACTTATTTCTTTTTCAGAAGTAATTATCTCAATCTGTTGTTGTTGCTCAGAAAGTATTGGAACTAAAGTTGAATTATTCTTGGCCTCATCTTTCTGCGAAGTATCCTGGAATTTCTAATCATTTATGTTTGTGGTGCTTTCTTTGGTTTTTGCTCCTTCTATTTATGTTTCCTAAGTTTCTGAAAACTACCAACCTTTTGGCTTTTGAGGTTGTCTCTTTTTTATTTTGGGGTCTTTTTTTACTTCATGACAAGCGTTTTGAAGATGACCGGTTAGAAGGCATGTATGACATCAAAAAGTCGTGTTCTCATAGTCAACAGGTTGTGACCAATGCAGATTGTTGTGAAACAACAATATATGATCAGGTAACCCTTTACTAAGGTCTACCTCCATGCAAATTCTAGCAAGGTGAAAATTTCTTTTGATACACGTTCTGCATCCACCTTTGTGAACTTTCCCAAAGAATTCACAATTCCTTCTAAGACTTTATGGTGTCAAAAATGCAGTGGTAGATTATATAACTTGACCCATACTAGCATTTTGGATACCACCATGGTATTTGCATCAAATCTAGGAAACCAAGGAATTATGAATAGGCCTGCATTTCCCCAAAACCATGGTCCCTTGTTTAAAACATAATCCTTATCTTTTGTTGTATCAAACTTTACAATGAAAAAACCCCTAGAACATAGATGAATAACACATTTTTCTGTCCATGTAGGGAAAATCCATTGTTGTAGTGCTTGTGATTTGGGCCAAAAGCCGTTAAACCTACATATAACGGATCTTGCATGAAAATCAACATAAATCTCATTTACCTCAGGAAATTTGACTATCAACATTGGTACCTGTGCCATATGCTCCACGATATAGTGACCAGGAAGGGTGGGAGACTGCTCTAATTGTTTTTGTGATTTTTCCTTCCCTTTGACTGCATCTTTGAATGAAGTTGGGCCTTTTGAGCTAGATCTAGGGCATCCTCCAAGAAGTATCAAGTTAAGAATGATGGTCGAGTCAGGACCAATACCATAATCCTGCACCTTGAAATCCTCTTACATTGATTTCCCTGCATATATCAAATTTTGTAGTTTTGCTGGGATGGCCATTTGATCTTGAATATTTTGTTTAAGATCTTGTACCTACTTCCAGTTCCAAATCCTCATACAAGTAGTTTTCCCACTCAGCTTTCTGACAAAAAATTGGATCTAAGCTCCTTTGGGCAATTCTAGTGATTGATATTGGAGATTTGTATTTGTCTCAACTATTTTTCTCTCTCCTCCTATGTTCAATCCAGGCTACAAGTCAAGGGAAACACCATACCCATCTCTCGCCTCCCATTGCCATACTATACTCGAACACCAGAACAGTCATAGAAAAATCTCTAGCTAGAAGCCTAACGTCATTAATGGGAAGGAGATCACGATACAGGTGTAGTAATTGGATCCAAAAGCATAGTTTTGTAGATCCCATGCGAGGATTTGGTAAGTACAATGATTTTAACCCATTCTTGGGCCTAAAGCCTATGTTTAGTGAAGGGTATACAGAACTAGATCTAATCTCATTGTCGAAGGCCCCTCTCTTCAGATCATCGAGATATCCAAAGTAAATCGATGAGATTGTCGTCTTGTGTGTGAAAAACGGTGCCTATTGTAAAATCTCCACCATTGTCTGTCTAGATCTATTCTTGGGAGAACAATGGACTTTGTATAGGAATATTGTTATTTGGAATTTTGTTGTAGCAAACCCCACCATTTGGTAAACCCCACTACTTTCCACCAAATTTGTCACATCCACCTTTACTTGCTGGTGAGATTGTGCATCTGATACGAAATTAGGGGAATTATTTTATTTCTCGGTGAAAATGGAATAACATAAATCTATATCCAAAGTTATTGCAAAAACTTTAGGGCTTCTATGACTCACATATGAAGCAGAGGGTAATGTCACCGTGGGATCCATAAAGCAACAACAATCGCCATACCCATCACCACGTAAGTTGATCAGAATTAGATCACACCGAGAGATAAAACCATCCTCTGAATATATATGTAGGAAAATAAATCGATCCTTGCATCGAGGGTAAACTACATGTCTTTTACCACACCATGGTGTTGACAATGTGTTCATTGAGATCTTATTCACAACAGTGTGCATGAGTGATCTACAGACCAGCAAACCCTTAGACAACGTCTTTCGCAGATGGGATTTGGACAACATCTTCTTCTCAAGGAACGTGATTGTCCTGTATGGATCCGGATCTGGCAACAATATGTGGCTCCCTTGTCCTTCGATTAATCCCTCCAGCAATGTGATGGCCCTCTGAACCTCTACAGTGACATGCATCAATACCACTACCATCGTTAGAGCTATATCATGGAAGAACTTATCAAGCATGCCAAGCATATTAAATGTTTTGGTGGATGGTAAGTGTAATAGTGGTTCAATGCTTCACATCTTAAATCAATCATAGTGTTGACAAGCCAAAAGGAAAGATAAATATTAAATATAAAAATTGTCTACCATTGGTAAAGGAGATAAATTTTATGATAAGTTGAGGCTTAAATACTAATTTGAAGAGTAAAACTTTGGTATGCCATTGATGATCTATGTATTTGAATTAAATGAGTGAATGATTTAAGGAATGTTGGTAAGAGTAGTAATAACTTAACTAGAGATTACAAACCCAGATTGTGAAACTTGCAAGTGAAGAGATTGTATCAAAACTATAGCATACAAATATTGTGGCTATGCCTATCTAGTAAATTTTGAACTTTATTATTGAAGTAAGAGGAAATGATTATTGAGAGAAATTGGAATCTTGTTGAGAACACAACACTAAGAGTGTTGATGAGATAACCTAGTCCTATAAGGATAACAAAACATCTTAGTTCATAGTTTGTATGTAATGCTTATACAATCAAATGAAATTGATTTTCTAATAAACCATGATAAGAATGCTTATAGTGTGTTATTGTTCTATATTTGATAAGTATTGAGATGATTCTCATATTAATTATGTTTCATGATGTGATAGTATGTGGTAAATGGATATAGTTCTGATGAGAGATGATGCATATGTAGTGATTATTTATTTATTTGTTATGATAATTATGTTGTATGCTCATGATGGATATGCTATGCATAGGGATCATGATGTTATGTTGAGATGTATTGACATGTGGTTCATTTATTATGTGATGATATGTCTTTAATGTTGAACGTTGATGTTACAACTTAGGAGGATATTATGATGTGAAGCATGTGATAATTGTATGCAGATTTATGACATGCATAATTTTGTGATAACAATGATGTTATGTTCTCATGATGACATGAAAGAATTGGCATGTGGATTATTTTCTATGATACTATGATGTTATAGCTAATGCATTGGATCTATGTTGAGATGTGGTGATTGACAGGAAATCCACAAATGGGTTGAGAGGGTCAATTTATTTGATGATATCATGGGAGTCCATACCTGGGAGGGAGAATATGTAACACCAATTGGACTAGGGAAAAACTCAATCAACACTACATATAACAGTGGTTCCTTTGTCCTGTGTAGCTCTTGATGGACAGCTATTGAGGGACTATGGGACCATCTTGAGGAGGCCAAGTTCCTGATATTGGATTGGGTTGTCGAAGTTTGGTGGGGTGTGAAGAATTTGATGCCTGGGGTTGTGCACCTTAGTGAGTGTGGAGGGAGTGGTCCAGCCTGGCGAGATGCCCAGAGTCATTAAATATTGGGACTAGATGCTTGCCTTGGGGCATATGAGGTCTAAGCTTTGGGATGAGCCTTTGGACTAGCCATAGGCTATGGTATATATCGATGAGGCTTATGCCTAGTTCTGAAAGTGGGAAGAAGGACAAAGGTTCCTTAGGATTTCCTGGGTGTTGTGGAAACTTTCGATGTATGTTGGTTATACTAGTTCAACAGATGATGTGGGGAAAATGTGAAGTAATAAATAACTAATTAAAATAAAATGTTAAATTATTCAACTTAACTTCAGGATGAAGTTCCTTAAATAGGGGGAGTATATAATACCCCTAATAATAATAAAAATAATAATAATAATAATATAATATAATATAAATAAGTAAATAAATAATAAACAACAAAGAAATATATAATAATAGTTAATATTAGTAACAATAAGAGAAGATAATAATAGTAATAATAAATAATAAAGAAAAAATAATAATAATAAATAGTAAATAAATATAAATAATGAATATAATATAATAATAATAAATGAAAATAATATATAATACTAATAAATTGGAGTTCTAAATAAATATATATAGAAATAAACTATAAAAATAGTAAGAATAAGTAAAGTTAACAAAAAGTAAAAGGGAATAAAACAAGAAAGAGTTAAATTAAGAAAAATATTAAATTAAGTTAAACTTAAAATAAAGAAATAAAAGTTGGCATGTTAACACATGGAATGTGTGCATGTGGATCCCTTTCCATTTTTTGGTCTATTCAATGGATGATCAGGAGGATGGCATTCATCCATTCCTTCAACCATTCTATTGGGAGTAAAGTGTTTTGAGAGAAATGATTCCCTGGCAGTAGTATGTTGATTGAGGCTTCAAAGGTGTCCAGTTGTAGAAAGATTATGTGCAGTTGAGTCTACGGTTGGGTGGAGAGTCGTCCCCAAAACTTTGTTGCAATTAGTGGGATTCAAATAACATTCAATTCCGAAATCACAAGTAAGGAATATCATCGCTACAGGTAAGTTGTATCTGCTTATGTTTTCGAAATTCTATACTAATTAGTTGAATGATTGTCTGTTGATTGTAAATCACATAATTGATATAATTAGTGGTATACTTTAATTTTGGGGTTGTTACAAATGGGGAGGGTGATACTTATTATCACTACCACCTAAGGTAGACCCATTTAATTCCAAGGATAAAAGATATGAAGTGACTTAATAAGTTTTATTCCTTTAGGACAATCTTATAATGCACAAATTGTATTCAAAAACTCAATTTTACAGCAATTATGATAGCAATAAAAAAACCCTTAACTTTTTCAATTATGATGCTAAATCATTATTAATATACAAATTATTACAACAAAATCTTGCACTTATCAAAGATAAAGTCCAAAATTTCAAGTGTGAAATCCATTATACTTAAGAGGAGGTCATTGTCACCTCACCAACCCTCTTCTCACTTCTAAACAAATCTCCTCTACCTCAAGGGGATTTCTTCTTATTATATATTCAGGGATATAATGGCCTAGTCAAACCAAGTCAAGAGCCCCCCTAAGCCTTCTATTTCAAATACCACCAATCAAAGTATTGTCCACTTATTGTTTAAGGTAGATAAGATTGATAGCATTCTCTTAGGTCAAGGAGAAACAAACTTGGAGAGTAAAGAGATGGATGTCGGTTCAAAGAACTAAAGGAGACTAACTTGTGTCCCTTAGACATCCAACTCTCAAGTCGTTCAATCTTCAAAGATGGGATAAGGGAGAAAGCTTCGCGTAAGTCATCTCAAAATAGCTTGATGAGAGGGACAAAGAGGATTGGAACAAATTTAGCTTAAAGGACTAGGGAAAACTAACTCATGTACCCTATAGGCTTGGGCTATGTGCTTTACAAGTTTCAAGGATAAATAAGAGAGGGAGCTTAACTTAGGTTGGTGATGGGCCTCCAAATTAGACATAAAGTAAGGCCCATGTGACCATCCCTCAGCACATTAAACCTCTATTTTTGGCATCACATGAAATATTTTTAGCTTTAATATGTTCATTAGGAAGGTTTAGAGATAATTTCATATTTGTGCCTAATATTATTTATTTTTGTAGAATATTGTGAGAATATTTAGCAAATTATGAAGATTTGGAGAAGAATATAATCTAGGGACTTTCTCCCTACTATAAAAGGATCAAGATTGGATAATAAATCAAAAAGATATTATGAAATTATTGCACAAATTTTGGAGCTCTAGTGATTGAGAAAATCTAGGAACGTGTTCCTTGTCATTTAATACAGATTCCTAGTGTTGGGAACCAGATCCACTATTTGAGGGATTTTGGAGAGGAAAGTTTCCTGCTTTGAAGGAAAAATCTTCATCATCATTTTGTATAAGTACCAATTCGAATTCTCCTCTTGGGGATGTATTTCTTAGTCTTCTTGTGGAGAAAACTTGTATTTTTGTAGCTCCACTTTCATTTCTAGCAGGGATGTACTTGGATTGATTCAAATAATGAAGTTTGGTGCCATTTTTCACTTCTAAAGCTTGTTCCCATTCATAGGAATCTAAGTATCCTTTGGCTTAGCCATCCTAGGAGCCTCAGAGCCTTTTGTACAATTTGTCTTTCTTCTTTATAGGGGCCTGACCCAGGTTCAGAAGTGATTTAGCCAAACAAATCTCGCACTACCAGCCCTTTCAACAACAATCTGCAAAGCATGGATTGAGGTCTCACCCGAGGTAGTATGGGAGGGTGCTAGAACCAGGTTTCCACACTCTAGGGATGTCTTGATGAGGTCTATAAGGGTCGTGATCCGATCTTGTGCGCTTGTGCTATTCCACGCAGCTGTCTGGCCTTCGTATAGCTCTATACAGAGCATGATAAGGCATTGTCCAGATCCTTTATCCTTACTGTGTTATAATTATAGATATGACTTAATTTTTTGGGCCCGGTATTCTTATTTACTCAATTAACACTTATAATTAGTGCGTGCAATCATAAAATGTAAAGTGATGCAAAGATATAACCGAAACATAAACACACAGATCAGATGCACAATATTCCCGAATCAACTTATCTTTTATTGCCCTTCTGTTCCAGTACAATCCAATTCCACCCTGCGCACTTAGCTGCAAGGGTTCGCGCACATAGCTACGGACTCTTCCAGGCCTCTGTGCACACAGCTGCAGAGCCTCTCTCTACTACTACGACCCAAGACTCGGACTTATAGACTCAGAGCAAATATCGCATTCAACGACCCATATCACTTTAGATCAAGACTCAACCAAAAACTGACTTCTACACCTAGATCCTCACTCTATTTATACATTCCCATGGTCCACGGATGATGGGTAGGCCGACACATTCTTTATTAAATTACAATATTTTAGGGCGGACAACCCTTTGACTTGACTCATTACAATTCATGCTCCGCGCACTTCGTGGAGCCTTTACAATACCATTACCCAAAATTGTGGGCTTTAAGCCCCAAAAACCGTTACACGGGGGATAAGCTGCCCAACAGGCCCCCAACACAAACATCATGACTCGCCCTCGAGTCACCTCATCGCTATGGCGAGTCGCACAGACAAAGCTTTGTGGTCCATAATCCCTGTGAGTGACGCACTATAATTTGTGGCTCCATCATTGTCTCCTGCAACGCTTCTTCAAGCTCCTATCCCATTGCCCCTACTAATTCGCTTAACTGATGATGCTCATTCTACTCTGCTGGGTTAACAAAAAGTGAACCCTCATAGGATTTTAGCTCTAGCTGAGATGTCAAATGCGTGAACTTTTTGTGCAAGAGCAGCGAGCTTCCGATCTCTGGTTCAGTGTACTCAATGTCTGCTGAAGCTTGTGTTGCATTTTTTGCAAGAGAGTTGTTGTTGTTCGCGAGGTCCCAATATTCAAATTTCATCATGGGCACACAGCCCATAGATGAACTTTTAAACAGAATTCCATCTTTTGTCTCAATATTCACCCTCTTGCCATTATCTTTCATAGATCGCTTACCAGACCGCGGGTTTTGCGGAGACATTCAGACCGGTCCTACTACCTGTCTAGGAAGTTCTAGTACATCTCCCATCATTGGCGTTGGGCTTGATGCGGAATCCTTGGCTGTCGACATTACGCTGTCCTGAAGGTCCTGTGTCTCTTTTGGCATTGTTGCAAACACTAGGTTACTCTCAAAGCGTCGAAGTTTGACGGGTCCATACCTATGGATAGTGCAATAACTTAATTCTTAAGATGCCACGGTTTGTTCAGTGAATGACCAGCTGTGATTTATAGGCCTGTTGAAATTCAAATTCAACCATTCCCGCCTTTTCTGGCTCATTAATGCTATATTGGTGGTAGATCGTTTCAAATCTAGTTCTGACTCCGTGTCTTAGCTGCATGTTGTCCACTCCTCGTTGTCTTAAATTGACCGTATTTTCATGAACATTGACATAAATGGTCACTTTCCAGCCTGTCCGCACAGCAGCATAGCCCCTTATGCATGATCGCAATCCCTGTGACCTACTAACTGTACGGGAAACCTTATTTCCGCGCAGCTCTCCTATAGACTCGTTTATAGTCTCGCACCTTCTTTCAACTGCTTGGAGTGCTGAGACTATGCCTCATTCGGTTAATAAGATAGCTAGCCCAACCATGTAGGGCTTTAGGCGACTGCCATTTACTCTTCTTGGGAAAGGCTCTCCATTAAGTTTGACTAGCTGGACTGCGCCTCCGTCTATGACCTCTTTCACCACATATGGCCCCAACCAATGCATTTGGAATTTTCCAGGAAATTTGTCAAACTTGCTATCATACAGCAACACTAAATCATTTATCTTGAACTTACGTAACTTGATATGGTGATCGTGCCAAGCTTTCTCGCGCTGTTTCTATACCTGCTAATGGAATCCCGCCAGAAACTGTTCTTCCTCAAGTTCATCCAACTGTGCGAGCCTCTCTTCCAAAGCTTCGCGGTCTAAAATGCCTGTCATCACTGCTATCCATAGACTAGGTATGATGTATTCCATTGGCATGACTGCTTCTGTGCCATATACTAACCTCAAAGGTGTTTGACCCGTCAACTTCTTACATGTAGTTCTGTATGCCCATAATACGGCAGGTATGCACAAGTCCCATTCATTTCATTGCATGTTACATACTTTGGTCAACGCAGTCTCCAGAATCTTGTTGAATGCTTCTACTGTCCCATTAGCTTGCCAATAGTACGGTGTACTTTGCTGATGATACACCTGGAACTCCTTAGTGAGTGCGCTAACAGTTTCATTTAGGAAGTGTGTTCCATGATCACTCATTAGAATTTTCGGGCAGCCAAACCATGTCAACACGTTGTCGAACAAAAATTTCACAGCTGTAGCGGCCGTGCAGTCCTTAATCGGCTATGCTTCCACCCATCAAGTTAGGTACTCTGTCGCAATAATGATGTAGCGCGCACTCGTCTTCCCCTGAGGTTTGATCGGCCCCACAAAGTCTATTGCCCATTTTTCAAATGGTTGTAGTGTCTTCTATGGATTGAAGGGCATCTCATCCCTTCACGATGGTTTCCCAGTCTGTTGACATACGTCGTAGGCCTGATAGTATGCTTTCGAATCTTGATGTAGGGTTGGACACCATAACCCAGCGCGAAAAATCTTTTGTGCTATCGCCCGTCCTACATAGTGTCCTCCTGCAGCCCCCCCATGTGCTTCTATGAGGACCTGTCCTTGTTCAAATTCAAGTATGTATCTTCACAATATCTCATCGTTTCCCATTTTGTATAGGTGCCCTGCGATGACAGAAAAATCAGCCACGCGTACCACCAATTCTTTCTTCTGCTGGACTGAATATCCCTGTGGCACGATCCCTGTGGTTAAGAAATGGATTATATCTTTGAAGTGGCCGTTCGTGACACGCACTGCATAGAACTGTGCATCAGCTAGTCCTTCCTCCAAATTTGTTGGCTCCTTGCTGTTCTCAATTCGTGATAGGTGATCTAGTCCTGCATTTAAGCGTCCTGGCTTTACGATGACCTCGAAGTCATACTCTTGAAATAGTAACAACCATCTACATATGTGCGCCCCCCAACACAGGCTTGTTCACCAGGTATTTCAACGCGGAATGATCGGTATACATCTTGAAGTGCCCACCAAGTAAATAGTGACGGTATTTCTGGAGTGCGTATACCATTGCCAATCCTTCGCACTCATTAGTAGAATAGTTCTTTTCGGCTTTGTACAATCGTCGACTCACGAATGCGATCGGGTGATCCACACCTTCCTACGTAAGTACAACGCCCAGCATGATACACGACGCATCAACATGTACATGAAATCCGATGTCCCATTTTGGGAAGACCAAAATGGGAGCAGATGCCATTTTTCCTTGAGAACATCCAAACTTTTCCTACAATCATCATTCCAACAATATGTAGCATCCTTTTCAACAACTGTTCCATTGGTGTTGTGATTTGTGCATAGCTCTTAATAAAATTTCTATAGTAACCAGTGTGCCCCAATGTGGCGCGTAGTTGTTTGACACTTCACAGCACTTCCAAATTGAGAATAACAACAATCTTCATAGGGTCCACCATTAGGCCTTGTTTGAAAACCACATGGCTAAGCAAATTTCCAGAGGGGATGAGGAAGGTGCACTTCTTAAGATTCAGCGCAATCTGGTGTCATTGGCAAGTATCCAGCATCAACCGTAAGCTCGCTATATGGTTTTTAACTAACCCAAACACAATCCAATCATTGAAATAGACCTCCAAAAACTTGTGGATGAATTCCTTGAACATGGCCACCACAACGCGCGAAAATATCGCTGGCACGTTCTTCAGTCCAAAAGGCATAACAATGTATTGAAAACACACCCATTCGGTTGCAAAGGTTGTCTTGCTCCTATCTTCCAGTGCAATCTTGATCTAATGGTACCCTGAGAAACCATCCATGAATGAGTAAGCTTCCTGTCAACCAACATTTTTTATTACTTCATTTGTAAACGGCGTTAGGAATGGATCGTGAACGCATGCATCGTTGAGCTTCCGGAGGTCCACGCAGATTCGAATTTCACTCTTCTATTTTTTCTCCTGCACTACCATAGGGCTCACCCAGTCGAATTCTTCCACTGTTTCAGTTATTCCTACTGCAAGCATTTTGTCCAACTCTTCACGGACCTTTTCTTTATACTTCGAATTCAACCGGTAAGGTCGCTGCTTAATTGGTTTCACATCTAGTTTCAGAGTAATCTTCATCATCCCTAAGTCGCCAACGATCCCTTTTAAATCCTTGATTTTGGTCGAGAACAAATCTTGATATTTGCGGAGTAACTCGGTGACCTTATCCATCGTAGCATCATCCCAATAGTCCCCAAGTGTTGCATACTTCGGCTCCGCATCGGTACCAATGTTTACCTACTTTGTTTTCAGCGGCATGGTGATGTCGGGGTACTCAATTGATGGTCCTCGAACTTGATGACTCCCTTCAGTTTCTGGAATATTAATATTTCGGGGGTCGTCATCATCATCCTCCACTTGTACATTATAACATTCTAGGGCATGGCTTAACTGAGGTGACCATACTGGTTGAACTAATTCCCGTGGTTCTTGTGGTGTTTTGAAGATGGCGGCTTTCACGGCTTGCAGTGCATCGTCAACAGTATCCGACCATGGGTCTTCAAATGAGAATGTTAACAAAAATCCCTTGCGCAAGACATCCCATTCGCCCGTACCATGTCGAAGTTCTGTCTCAGTATACCAGTTCCTGGGTATGACATCTAGGGTGTGATAGAATAAGTGTACCCATTTAGGCTAAGGTTCTTCTCCATAGGCCTTGTTCCATTTTGCGAGGTGCGTGCGCGATTCATTGCGTCCATCGTATTTCTCGGCTATTCGTAGTTCCAGTTTCCCAAACCATAGCCGCATCATCCTCCTACAGCTGCGCCAGTTTTCAATGTTTCCTTGATGTGTTCCCCACTAATGCGCAAGTGTCACACGCAGCGCCCACTTCAACGCATCAAATCGCTAGTGCTCCGGTACTACGCTCTCAAACTTGTTCAATAATTCATCCACCGCTGTCAATCCATCATATGTCGATAGATCTCAAACCTGGGCTATTACACAACGCAGTGATTTAGTCATCATGTTGCAAATCAGCGTTGTCACTTCGCTCAACCGATTGTTCCAGCGTTCATCTTCTTCGTCTACTTTCGAGGTGTAGGAACCTGTGTGCTCTCACAAGACCCTTCCACATGCGTAACTTGATATGGAAATTGTGCCAAGCTTTCTCACACTGTTTCTATACCTGCTGATGGAATCCTACCAGAAACCATTCTTCCTCAAGTTCTTCCAATTTCACGAGCCTCTCTTCCAAAGCTTCGCGGTCTGACATGCCTATCATCACTGCTATCCACAGACTGGGTACGATGTATTCCATTGGCATGACTGCTTTTGTGCCATATACTAACCTCAAAGGTGTCTGACCTATCAACTTCTTACATGTAGTTCTGTATTCCCATAATAAGGTAGGTATGCGCAAGTCCCAGTCATTTTGTTGCGTGTTACATACTTTGGTCAACGCAGTCTCCAGAATCTTGTTGAATGCTTCTACTGTCCCATTAGCTTGCGAATGGTACGGTGTACTTTGTTGATGATACACCTGGAACTCCTCAGTGAGTGTGCCAATAGTTTCATTTAGGAAGTGCATTCCACAGTCACTCATTAGAATTTTCAGACACCCAAACCGTGTCAACACGTTGTCGAACAAAAATTTTGCAAATGTAGTAGCCGTGCAATCCTTAACTAGTTGTGCTTTCGCCCATCGAGTCAAGTAATTTGTCGCGGTAATGATGTAGCATGCACCCGTCTTCCCCTGAGGTTTGATCGACCCGAGAAATTCTATCGCCCATTTTTCGAATGGCTGCAGCATCACCTATGGATTGAAGGGCATCTCATCCCTTCAAGATGGTTTCCCAGTCCATTGACATACGTCACAGGCCTGACAGTATGCTTTCAAATCTTGATGTAGGGTTGGCCACTGTAACCCAATGCGAAGAATCTTCTGTGCTATCCCCCGTCCTACATAGTGTCCTCCTACAGCCCCCCCCATGTGCTTCTGCGAGGATCTATCCTCATTCAAATTCAAGTAAGTATCTTCGCAATATCTCAATGTTTCCCATTTTGTAAGGTTCCCCATGATGACAGAAAAATCTGTCATGCTTACCACCAATTCTTTCTTCTGCTACACTGAATATCCCTACGGCACGATCCCTATGGTTAAGAAATGGATTATATCTTCGAAGTGGCTGTCCGTGACACGCAATGCATAGGGTTGTGCATCAGGTAGTCCTTCCTCCAAATTTTTTGGCTCCTCGCCGTTCTCAATTCATGATAGGTGATCTGGTCTTGCATTTAAGCGTCCCGGAATTACGATGACCTCGAAGTCATACTCTTGAAACAGTAACAACCATCTACATATGCACCCCACAACACATGCTTGTTCACTTGATCGGTATACATCTTGAAGTGCCCAACCAGTAAATAGTGACGGTATTTCTGGAGCATGTATACCATTGCCAATCCTTTGCACTCAATAGTAGAATAGTTCTTTTTAGCTTTGGACATTCGTTGACTCGTGAATGCGATCGGGTGATCCAGGCCTTCTGCACCTTCCTGTGTAAGTACAACGCCCAGCGCGATACATGATGAATCAACATGTACATGATATTTGATGTCCCATTTTTTCCTTGAGAACATCCAAACTTTTCTTACAATCATCATTCCAACAATATGTAGTGTCCTTTTTCAACATCTGTTCCATTGGTGTTGTGATTTGTGCATAGCTCTTAATAAGATTTCTATAGTAACTAGTGTGCCCCAACGTGGCGCGTAGTTGTTTGACACTTCGCGGTGCTTCCAGATTGAGAATAATAGCAATCTTTGAAAGGTCCACCATCAGGCCTTGTTTGCAGACCACATGACCAAGCAAATTTCCAAAGGGGATGAGAAAGGTGCACTTCTTAAGGTTCAGCACAATCTGGTGTCGTCGGCAAGTATCCAACATCAATCGTAAGCTCGCTATATGGTTTTTAACTAACCCAAATACAGTCCAATCATCGAAATAGACCTCCAAAAACTTGTGGATGAATTCCTTGAACATGGCCACCACTACGTGCGAAAATATCGATGGTGCATTCTTCAATCCAAAAGGCATAATAGTGTATTGAAAACAGCCCCATTCGGTTGCGAAGGTTGTCTTTCTCCTATCTTCTGACGCGATCTTGATCTGATGGTACCCTGAGAAACCATCCGTGAATGAGTAAGCTTCCTGTCTGCCAACATTTTTTATTACTTCATCTGTAAACGACATCGGGAATGGAACATGAACACATGCGTCATTGAGCTTCCTGAGGACCATGCATATTTCGAATTTCGCCCTTCTATTTTTTCTCCTGCACTACCATAGGGCTCACCCAGCTGGATTCTTTCACTGTTTCAATTATTCCTGCTGCAAGCATTTTGTCCAACTCTTTGCGAACCTTTTCTTTATACTTCGGATTCAACCAATAAGGTCGCTGCTTAATTGGTTTCACATCTGATTTCAGAGTAATTTTCATCATCCCTAAGTCGCCAATGATCCCTTTTAAATCTGTGATTTTGGTTGGGAAAAAATCTTGATATTCGCGGAGTAACTCGGTGACCTTATCCACCGTAACATCGTCCCAATAGTCCCCAAGTGTTGTGTACTTCGGCTCCTCATCGGTATCGATGTTTACCTGCTTTGTTTTCAGCGGCACAGTGATGCTGGGGTCCTCAATTGATGGTCCTCGAACTTTGCAACTCCCTTCAGTTTCTGGAATATTAATATTTTGGGGGTTGTCATCATCATCCTCCACTTGTACGTTATAACATTCTAGAGCATAGCTTAACTAAGGTGACCATACTGGTTGAACTACTTCCCATGGTTTCTGTGGTATTTTGAAGATGGCGGCTTTCACGGCTTGCAGCGTGTCGTCAACAGTATCTGACCATGGTTCTTCAAATGAGAATGTTAACAAATATCCCTCACACAAGACATCCCATTTTCCTGTACCATGTCAAAGTTCTATCTCGATATACCAATTCCTGAGTATGACATCCAGGGTATGATAGAATAAGTGTGCCCATTTAGGCTGAGGTTCTTCTCCATAAGCCTTGGTCCATTTTGCGAGGTGCATACGTGGGTCATTGCGTCCACCATATTTCTTGGCTATTCATAGTTCCGGTTCCCCAAACTGTAGCCGCATCATCCTCCTGTATTCACGCCAGTTTTCAAAGCTTCCTTGATGTGTTCCCCACCAACGTGCAAGTGTCGCACACAACACCCACTTCAACGCATCGAACCATTGGTGCTCCAGTACTGCACTCTCAAACTTGTTCAATAATTCATCCGCTGATGTCAATCCATCATATGTCAGTATATCTCGGACCTGGGCTGTTACGCAACGCAGTGATTTAGTCATCATGTTGTAATTCATCATTGTCACTTCGTTCAACCGATTGTGCTAGTGTTCATCTTCTTTGTCTAAACCCAAGGTGCAAGAACCTGTGTGCTCCCACGAGACTCTTCCATCTATAGTTGGATTCACCCACTCCTAATCTCACGCAATTATCTTGTAGATACAATCCATCTCATCATCACGCACGGTTTAGTGTAGCATTCTCCTTCAGCTAGGTCTAGCGGAATTACTACGCGTAGCGACTTTTTTTCGAACATCATCTTCCGCTTCTTCAAGTTGATGACTCCATTCATATCAGTGGCCCAGTCTATTCCCATCAATGTGGGATAAGGATTTCCATCATCAACAATCTCTATTACTTCAAAGTCTGTTTATGTGCTCATGCCTTCGATATCCACTGTTACCCCTTGCAATCTCCCCATGGGCAAGATCTTTTGTTGGTTCTCCATTCATAATTGAATAGGAGACCACTGTAACGCGGGCCTGCCCATGCGTTCCCACGTCTACTTTGGTAATGCATTCACATCTGAACCTAAGTCCAGGATTACCTGGTCCATCTCATATTCGCCAATTTGCGTCGTCAATCTCATTTCCCTCCCAATGTGCAATGCATGCTTTCCCAATTTTTGGACTGCGCGTGGTTCACCCGACCCTGCACACCTAGTGATCAGCTCTTGTAGTCCTTTTACTTTATTGTCATGCAGAAGCTTCATGTATGTCTCTAAAAAGGTAGTAAGCATAGAAGGATCCATTCCCAACTCTGGTTGATCCTTACTACCTAAAGTAGAGGCCTCCGTGAAGCTCTTTTTAGCTTCCATAAACGTCTCCCTTGCGCATTCCAAGTCAAACTCAGGTTCCTTTGTAGGAGCCTTGTAGACCCATGTATCTTCCTCGAGCTACTTCCCCTTGTCTTCCCCTATGGCCGCGCTGCTTCTGAGCATCATGTTCATGTTGGGGTCTTCTTCGTGCGGTTCAGACCTCATCATTTGGACATTCTAAGTCGGAGTAGACTGTAGTACCCCTTTCTCGTGCATATGTGCGATTAGCGTAGGACAATCTACCATTTCATGATCAAACTGCTCACAGTACGAACAAGATATTCTCATTAGGTTGGTACAATCATGGGCATAGTGTCCCGGTCCTCCACAATTGTAACAAATTAACTGTCTGCGGCCCCTTCTTGGCACCATTCCACCTCGTCCTCACCCTCGCCCTTGAAATCCAATGTGCGCCATCCCTGCGGCTAGGTCAAGGCCTCACATTTCCATCTGCATTCTATATGCTGGGGCCCACTCCGTCATTAACTCATAGCTGTGAAAAGTACGCTCATCGTGGCCCACCGATCTACAAAAATTGCAAAACAGCTATTGGGGAGTTTGTGTATACTTCTGTAATAAATGACAATTGTCCATCGTGTACTTTCCTCCCACCTGACAGATCACACACCATAGCGTGGGTGCCACACTTGGGCCCTCATATGCCTCTGGTCTCAATGGCATTGGTCCCCCTCCTGCCAAATAGTTTCCGAATACTGGATAGTGATCCTTATCGTGGCCCTGACCTTTACATTTTATGCACCACACTTCTTTGCACGCTTCTGGCCGCGACACCCTATCCTACTTCAAACTCCACATATCCAAGCATAGGTTCTGTAGTTGCACGTGGATCTGTTGGACTCCCAATCCCAGATCCTGTATTGGTGTTTCATGCAACCTCATCGCCATTTCCAACGCTTTAGCCTAGGTTGAGACCTTCTGCTGTGACAACGCCATCCTCAAGTGTGGTGTCAAATACACCACAAACCACGCGCGGTGTTGCGCATCCATTAACGTCATATTAGCCTCGCGGATCATACTGTTCATTCTTTGATCCAGATCCCAGGGGGTCTCACCTAGAAGCATCGCGATCTCTTTAAATCCGATGATCGTCTGTGTCTCTAATTTCAGCCGGCTAAATTCTTTGTTCAGCGCATTCTAGATCTCTGCTATTCCTACATTTGGGTGATCATTCGAGTGCTTGATATACCATGTCAATGCGCGATCCTGCAGCACGCTTACCAATGTGGCCTTCTTAATGTTGTCACCCGTGACCCCTTATGCTTCCCACACTGCTCTTACCACAAACCAGAATTGGTCCAGATCCTCATTCCCTACTCCTTTGAATACGGGTAGCTTGATCACGCTCGCCATGCTGAAATGCGGGTTTGGTGGAGGCGAGGTGGTTTAAGATGGGGGTGAAGTAGGTGAAGTGGGTGATGGTGTAAGTGGAGGTGATAACTGCGGAATGTGCTACCTTATCAAACTGACTGCACTCCCTAGAGAAACCCGAGCACACTCTTCCTCACTCTCTCGCAAAGGTGAAAATAAAGGATTGTTCCCTAAACCTTCGATCCCTTTGTAGATCTTTCCACTCTGCATTGCTCCACTAATTAATGTATTCGCATAATCCGCTTTTCACATAACATCATCTTAATCCAAGTATTTAGGGATTTTATGTACCTACCTCGCAGTCCCTTGAGAAAATGTTGTTCTACTTCGTTATAGCTCACGGTTGTGTCTATCGTGAACTCAGTAATAAACCCCCCTATTATCCGATCAAGCCAATGGTCCATAGCCCATGTGATCTTAGCTTTTGATGCCTCTAGTATTTGCACTAACTCTGGAGTCCACACTATCAGTTGATCGAGCTTGTACCTTCCCTGGCTATCGGCTAACCTCGCAATCCAATCATACGGCTCTGAAGAGAAGGTCATGAAGAAGATCTCATGGATTTCTGTATATATGTAGTGATCCAGCCACCTCTTCTCGGATATCTATGGAGTCTTGTTTTCCTATGTTACGAACTCGTGAAGCTTCTGATCCAACCAATCTTCAATTTCCTTCTTCGTAGGGTTCTAGTGTTCTGACATCAGACATCCCTTAGGCAGATCTCGGTCCCAGCAATGGAACCATTTGTTGCCTTATAGGGGCCTAACCCAGGTTCATAAGTGATTTAGCCAAACAAATGGCCCTTTCGGCAAAAGTCTGCAGAGCGCAGACTGAGGTCTCACCAGAGGTAGTATGGGAGGGTGCTGGAACCAGGTTTCCACACCCTAGGGATGTCTTGATGAGGTTTAGAAGGGTTGTGATCCGATCCTGCGCACTTACGCTGCCCTGTGCAGTTGTCTGGCCTTTGCGTAGCTCTGTACAGAGCGCGATGAGGCATTGTCCATTTGCCTAATAAGAAATCGCTAGTTGATCATTTTTTGGTGATAAAATATTTCCCCTGCACATATGAGTGTTAGGAGAAAATCATATGACCGAAATATGTTGTAGATTACACTTCCACAAGACACCAAAAGGGGAGTCAAAGAGAGAGAGAACTGAAGCAAGTCAAGGAAGGATAGATAATGGAGTGGGCAAGACCTACTAAACTAATAGAAGTCTCCTTTTATGTGGAAGTACATGATCTCAAATGAGGTGTGGGAGGTATACCCATACCCTCCGAGATAACTGCATACAAAGAATAGTGATGATCCTAATAATGTGGGACTGAGCTACAAAGTACATGATACATGATACATGATACACTGACATCAATGTGCTAGAAAATAATACAATTGATCCCATAAACATAATGTGACTAGAAAAACATAGGCTAGGACTGAATACAATAACATCTAAGTACATGAGTCATAATTCCCCTCAAACTAACATGGGGAGGGGAAGGATCACAACCAAGGAAGCCATGTTGAATAGGAAAGGGCTTTGAAGATCTTAATGGATCATCTGAAGGAGGCATGCATGTTTGGGGTGTTGCAAGCGGTGGAAACCGAACCCATCAAATATGCAGAACTACATCGAAGGCTGGAGCAACATCTTAGGTCATTCGGGCATGTGGGGGGCTACCTGAAGGGCCACCCCCTCATGAGGTTTGAAACATCTCACACACACCTAGGAATCACTAGGACAATCGTCTGGATCACGAAACTGTCAAGTGTATGAATCTCAATCATGCCATAATGAGTTGATGTCGAGCACCTAAGAAATGACCAACTAAAAGGGAAATAATGATTCCCTTTGCTTGATCTGAGGCATCGAACAAATATGGAAGCTGGAACCAAGGTACACTACCCTCAAGACTATTCTTCTGGAATAGATGTGTTGTGGTTGAAAGAAGGGAGCCCACTAGAGTTGAGGCAATGAGGAATCCTCAATAAAGGCACAGGGAAACATAGTAGAGTGACTAATGGACTGACACCAGGGATGATGATGGAGGGAAATAAGATGGGTGGAAGACTTGCGACTTCCCTTTTCAAAGCATAATAAAAATGGCTGACCTGGCAACGACTGACTCATTTCTAGAGGGGATGGTCAATGTCTCAAATGGGGGTTTGCAAAAGATGGAGCAGAAGAACTAGAGGCCAAAAATTAGTAAAATGGGATATATACGACACAATGATGAATGAAACACTATAACAGGACTCGAAACAGACTCCATAAGTATAAGGGTGACACATCTCTGATGCTCTGATCAAGGGTGACTCAATGATGCTACCACATGGGAGAGGCTCGAAGGGGACCATGAAAACATGAGTAAATAATGGTTACTCATGATGAAAATCGACACATGATTCAACCAATGCAAAGGTAAAGTGGTACCAGAGTACGGGTGTCTCAAATGAAGAGATTCAGTTTTAAGAGGCGGCAAAGTGAGACCTCATGTAAAAAAATGGCTTCCGAGTGAAGTTTCAGATTATCAAAAATAAAGAGAGACCCATCATAGAACTCAGTGAGATCTTTCCAATGGTGTTGATGGTTTGTCAAATGGAGCTACGGTTGGATCGCAATGGGCAACGTAAAAACTAGGATTTTTCCTATCAAAGGGATTTTTGCCTCCAAATCCATTTCATTTGCATAGTGTGCTGTGGAGAATTCAGAGAGGAGGATAAGACCCTAAATATTATGGAGATCGTAACATACAAACTGACCATCGAAATCAGGATTTGCAAGTTGGAGGTAGGTGGCCTAACCACACTCATCATTTTTGGTGGTTTAGATTTTCATATTAGGACTTCAACTCTCTATGGGGGACCCCTTCTCATCCTCACAGTTGTATTGCACTTTTGGGGGCCTTATCTATGCTCTGAAGCATAGAAATGGTCCTCACAAGTGCATCCAGTGCAGTTTTGAGGGAAAAAACTGTGTTCTAGGCTGAGAAGATGGGCCGAACAGGTGGTCTACTAAAAGTTGAAGCTGAGTCCTGGTCATGAGTGTATTTTACTCTTCGCTGAAAAAACATAATGATATCTTGCAGTTATGGTGGAGTTAAAGATATTATGGTGAGAACGAGATTTTGATGCCTTATGTGCTGAGATTCAAGGGAATCAAGAAGTGAGAGGGATGTTGGCATGATATGGTGTGCTGAAGTTCTTAGAGAACCCTTTGATGAGGGTTGGTGAGCCCTTGCTACTGAGGATAGTGAGTTACTAGGACCCAAATGAGGAGGCATTTGTAGTACAAGGGCACAAGATTGAGCTCACGATCCAAGACATATATTTTCTAACAAGACTGCCCGCCTTGCGAGTGGTTGGGAGATACATCCAGTGCTGCCTCGTGGGAGGCATATTGATGAGTTTGTTGAGCATCATTGTGTATGGGGTAGCTGTGCAAAGGGCACGACCATTTGGTTTGATGACTTGGAGAGGATTGAGACACAAGCTATATCCGCAGTGGTGTTATGGATCTGTGGTAACCATGCCTTCAACCATATCACTGGAGGGCAGATGATGTTGGTGTTGAGTGTGTTGGGAGGGATCTACTATGGGTGGCCCAGATGATGTTGTCATTGCTGAAATGACAGCTGACATTATGCAGATGGAGGACCAATGATAGTTGTTCATTTGGGACAATTTTATGCTCACTCTTCTTTGAGAAGATCCCCACTATGCGACCTCATGTTCAAAGTCATGATGGGGGCCCACAGGAGCCTAGGATGCACCACTAGGGGCAGCTACTGAGACGATGAGGTGGAGGGGGATTTTGATGAGTGTTCCGACCTGATTTTTTTGCTCATTGGGACTAGATGCCACTATACATAAACGATTATCCATACAATGATATGAACTATCAGGGGGATCTTGACTTACCATTTCCACCAAGACGAGCATGGGGCCCATATGGTAAGTGAAAGTTTCTATATATTTGATGCATTTATAGTTTAAGAAATATGTGTATGTGGTAATGATTTCTAAACTTTGTGGTATGTAGATATAGCACTGGTGAGGCGGGAAGGATATGCACGATGAGTTGTAGCACCTAGGCTGCAGATCAAGGGGGGACCTCATCACGACAGAGACCATTTGATGGTGCTCTATAGGAGGATCTCCGACACAGATGTGACATATCACTGACCGGGGTGACAGAGCGTGGGTGGCATGAGCTACAATATCAGAATACAAATGAGTGCACAGGTCTTCCCTCGGAGTGGCGAGGAATCATGCAGCACATGGAAATGGCCGGTCAAGGCATATTAGATCTACAGGCTAGGGGAATGGAGCCATTGGCTCAGGAATCTCCAAATGATAGTGATTAGGCATATGGACATGTGGGTCCCCATTTTTATTTTATGACAATATGCAAGTGAGCATGTCAGAAGTATTTAGAGTAGTGGACTCAAAACACTATATGATGATACATATTTATGATTATGCATATTTTGTGTGACGATTGTGGTTCGCCATTTGTTTATGGATGTGTTCTTACATTTGATAAATTCCAATTTAGACTTTTATTTGCAATGGTATATACATAGTGATTCTAGGCTCTCGGCACATGATTGAATGAAATGGATTCAAATTCACGCACCAAAAGCTTAACTCGTAGATATTTTCTAAATAGGATAGGATTATGCACACAATAAATGCCATTCAATTTCATAACGAGTAGCAAGGAATCTAGACAAACATGAAGGTGAAGGATGTGATGGTCAAGGGCATAGGCTAACAAACCAATCATAGCATCATATTTGGCTTCGTTTTTGGTGAAAAATCTAATGCAAACATCGTTGGAGTGGACTAACGAATGCAAGGGGGTGAAGATGGCCCAAGCTGCCGAGGAAAGATTCTTGGTGAAGAGACTCGCACCATCGGCAAAACCGATATAAGGTGTGGATGATGGATCCATCTGAAAGATGCAAGAAGACAACATGTAATAATTTGGGGGATGCAAACTACCTAAATGCAAAAAGAAAGAAAGATATACACACACTTTGATGGGAACTTGTATGGGTAAAATTCCTTGAGGTAGAGTGCATTTCGAGGATTGGGAAGGATGTCTCCTTCTAGATCCTATAATAGGTATGCCCCCTTGCCCAAACACTTATGGATGATATAAGGACCTAGACATAATGGTTCAAACTTCCCACGCCCTAGGACATCATGAGCTTCATCATACACAAGAACAAGATCACCTTCATGGAAGGTATGAGGGCAGACTTTGTGGTCATACTTAGCTTTGGTGCATTTTTTTACTGCTTCAGTGGTTTGCAATGCAACACGACAGTATTTAGAAGTGCGCTCACGCATGATAATTCTTTGTTCTAAGGGTTGGGTGTCTGGAGGAGTTTGACAACAAGGTGAAGGGAAGGGATTTCACACTCAATTGGTAAAACTACCTCCTCTCCAAAAACAAGGTGGAACAGAGTGAACCTAGTGGTGGTCTTGACAGAGGTTCTATAGACCCAAAAAGCAGGGAAGAGCATTAAATGCCAGTTGGTCTTACGTTTATTCATTGTCCACTGAAGCATAGTCTTAAGGATCTTGTTGGTAGCTTCAACTTGGTCATTGCCTTGGGGATAATAAGATGACAAATATTGATGTTCAAAGCCCAAAAGAGAGGATAACTCATGCCATGTCTCATCTTCAAAGTGTCATCCATGGTCTGAGAGCAATTGTTTTGGAACTCCAAATCAAGCGATAACATGGTTGAAAAAGAAGAGGGTTGCAGTAATGACGGTGTTTTTGAATGTTGGCATGGCTTCAACCCATTTGGTAAAATAGTTGATAACCACGATAATATACCTGTGGTTATTAGAAGATGGAGGTCAACACTCCATAAAGTCACATTAGGGGAATTTTGAGGTCTAAAATGAGCCTCATAAGGAAATAATAAAATAATATCTAAACCAATAAAAAATTGTCTATGAATTTACAATTCACTATTTGCACCACAATCCATGTAATCATGGTTAAAATTCAATTGAAAAGTTGTATCAAAATAAAATTAATAAAAAAATTGTATTGATGTGACTATAAATAAGAACGAAATTTTCAAGAAAAAATCATTATCATTGAACAACTAATACATTTGTCCTTTGTACTTAAATAACTTAAAATAAATTATAAATATAAATTCTTAAATTCTTAATTGTATAATATATTATTAATTAAAATTTATATTATTTAAATTATAAAATAAACATGTAATTAATATACTATATAAAAATCAAATAATATAATATAATAAATGTAATATATTTTTTATGTATTAATTTTATATTACATATTGAATTGATTTGATGTATGACATAAGAAGAAATAATATATAATATAAAAAGGACTATTATATATTATATAACACTTAGATTGTGTTAGGGATTATTTTTCATAATATAATATATAATATTTATAATCATAAATGAAATGAATTGATTTGTTTTAAAATTAAAGGAAAAAAGTATTGAATAGATTTAATTTATATTTATAAGTATAATATAAGATTTATAGACATTGAAATTGTAGACTTTTTTTGCCCCAAACTATGTTGAACCTAATATACATATTTTCACATACAAAACTAATATATCTTTTTTCATCATACAAAATTAATATACATTTTATCTTTAATTTCAATATGCTTGTATTGTTATTAATATTATAATAATTAAGTTGATAGGATTTTTATGGTGAGGTTCCTCCTCACGACACTATCGCAGATTCATTGGCCTTCAAACAATATACCATTTTGATGGTGTGATTGACCGTGGGCCTCTGACCTGCAATTTTCTCTACCCGGGGTTCTTTGAATCTTAATAACTGCGCACCAACTGATGAGCCTCGATATTGTAGAAACAATGTTGCAACTCCCAAGGCTACCGACTTTTAATTATCAACTCGGGGTTCGTACAAACTTAAGAGGTATCAGCACTATATGTGCAACATACAATGTTTCCTTCCTTTGTTGTCATGATGTAATGGAGTGCATGTACTGAAATCAAACCCTAAACTACTTGCAGAAAACGAACTAAAATGGAAATCCTAACCTATTGCAAGAAATAAAGTACAAGGAAAGAAACATATTCTAATTGCATAAATATCATGAACTAAATGTAAAAGAAACCTAACTTAACCCTATTTATCACATGTGATGATTTAAACTAACTGAGCATGGAATCTGATCTAGAGAGTGCTAATTGTTGTGTGCATGAATAAATATAAAATAACTTTTTCCTTTTTATCCTCTTTGCTTGAAAAATGATGCTAATCTTGCTTGGTTCTTTGGCAGGGGAGACAGGTGTGGAGGAAAATTAGTACAATGGTTCAGATGTCTTGGAGGGAAAGTAGGGGCCTAATCCTAGATTCTAGTGATGATTTTTCTCAATTTAGGCTCAAAACAGGCCACTACAGGTTTTCCTACAGGATGTCTACAAGAAGTACTAGTTCCTACAGAATGTCTACAGGATCCCCTGTTTTACTATAGAAAGCAGGCCGAAAGCTTAAGAAGTGGATTAGAAGGTGGAATGGAGCTTGGGAAATGTGGATAATGTAAGAATAAGGCATGGAGGTGGTAGTAACTACCCAGAACTCAAGCAAGGACTTCAAGATGGGTAGATTTGGTTCAATGGAAATGGCAATTTTTGCTTTGGTGACATGGGTGGATGAGGCTTGGATAAGGCGAACGAGATGAGGTCTCCCTGCAATGTAAAATATCCTACAACAATATCCACAAATTCACTATACATGGGAAAGATTTATTAAATAACGGAAAATTACTTAGTCTAAAAATCAGAATTTCGAGAACTAGTGAGCTAGTAAATCTATCAAATGCCTAACCTAATCAAGTGAAAATGAAATGGGGTAAATTTTGTTATTAAATAGAAATTTTTTTATATAATTCAAGGGGAACCAACTCCATTCAAGCTCATTAGAATTCTCTAAAAAATAGCAGAAATTCATTGTTCTTTGCTAGAAAGGAGTTCCAGAATTCTAGATTTGGGAATAAGAAGACTAATCCAAGTAGCTCAATGATTACTATGACCTTCCAAATATTTTTCAAGGATGAAATGATGCTTGTGATCCTGCAAAAGAACTTACATCAACCATTTAACTCAATACTACAACAAGAAATCATTAATACTAATTGCAGAAATAGAAAGAAACAAAAGCAAGAGATGCATGTGAATAAGAAGATAAAAGAAGGAAAGAAAATGATACAAAATGTCTCTGAGGCTCCTAGGATGGCCAAGCCCAAGGAAACTCAAAGACCTGTGGAGGAGAAAAAGACTTAGAATCTAAACATGACACCAATCTTCATTATTTTCATCAATACAATTACATCCCTGCAAGAAAATGCAATGGAGTTGCAAAAATACGAGTTCTCTCCACAAGAAGAATAATAAAAATCTATCTCTAGAGGAAATTTTGACTTGGTACTTATAAAAAATTATTAGAAATCATTCCCCATGAAAAGAGGAATCTTTCCCCACCAAAATCCCTTGATTAGTGGATTTGGTTCCCAATACTAGGAATCTGCATTAAATGGTAGAGAACACATTCCTAGATTTTCTCAATCATTGGAGTTCCACAATCTATGTCATAATTCCATAATATATTGTTGATTTATTATTTAATATTGATCCTCCTATAGTAGGGAGAAAGTCCCCAAATTATCTCCTCCAAATCTTCATAATTTTCCCAATATTCTCATAATATTCCACAAAAATAAATAATATTAGGTACAAATATGCAATTATTCATAAACCTTCCTAATGAATATATTAAAGTTAAAAATACATTATCTAATGCAAAAATAGAGGTTTAATGTGTTGAAGGATGGTCATAAGCCTTAATTTATGTTTAATTTAGAGGCATGGGCCTTAATTTATGTCTAATTTAGAGGCCCATCACCAGCCACATGGCGGAGTGTGACATCATGACTGTGGAAAAGACGTTATGTCATAAATCTAGTTAGCGATGCCTTCCATGGCTAATCCCTTTAGCTTGGGATAAGGGGTCAATTCTTTAGAATAATACACTACAAATTATTCTAATGTGTAACACATGGGACCACATCACACGCGCCTAGGCCTTTATAATATCGTGGAATTGTAATCGGCAATCCCACAATGTAGCATTTGGTTGCAGTCCCAAAACTTGCGATCTTCGATGAGTGACGTGGCATAGTCTACGCGGAGAGGAAATGAGTGAAGTCCCAAATTAGATCCCTCTCTATCAGTGACTTCCAAGAGAAGGATTAACCTTGGTGCATGGCATGTCAATTCGCCGATTGTCAATCACCGATAGCCTTCTACATTTAGGTATTGGTCCTGTGGCACTTCACGTGACCACAGTCTAGCCCCTGTATCAGAGCCCTTCTATCAGAGGTTTCACTTTGATGCACAATATGCCTCAACCTGCGATTTTTGATCTCCCATACATGATGCCATCACTGCCACGTTTTTCCATGTGTCACCTTTTGAATAATGCCATGTGTCATCGTTGATTCCTTTAAACTCTTTGTGACTGTGGTGCTAGCCCCCAAATCAGAGCCCTCTCTATCAGTGATTTCCAATCGGAGGTGTAACCTTAGTGCACGGCATGTCAATTCGCTAATTTTCAATCGTCAAACACCTTTTGTGTTTGGGCCTTGGTCATATGGCTCTTCGCGTGATCGTAGTCTAGTCCCCGTATCAGATCCATTCAATTGGAGGTTTCACTTCGATGCACAATACGCCTCAACCTGCGATCGTTGATCTTCCATACGTGACATCATCATTGCCACGTGTCAAATTTTGAATAATGACACATGTCACCCTTGATTCCTTTGAACTCTTTGTGATAATGGTGTTAGCCCCCAAATCGGAGCCCTTTCTATCGGTGATTTTCAATCTGAGGTGTAACCTTGCTGCACAGCATGTCAATTCGTTGATTGTTGATCATCGATCACCTTCTACGTTTGGACCTTCGTCCTGTCGCTCTTCACGTGACGGCAGTCTAGCCCCTTTATTAGAGCCCTTCAATCAGAGTTTATCAATCAGAGGTTTCACTTCGATGCACAATATGGCTCAACCTCTGATCGTTGATCTCCCATACGTGACACCATCACTGCCACGTATCTGCCACATGCCACCTTTTGAATAATGCCACATGTCACCCTTTTTTAGCTTGTTGTGAGCCTTGAAATCGTCGAACCTACCTACCACGTGTCAACCCTATTGGCACATCGTGATGATGTCAGCTTCGTAGTGTCACTTGTCGCAACCAATTGTTGGATGCAACGCGTCCCTTAACGCATCTAGTCATTGTTAGTCGTCTGTCTCTTATTAGAGCCAGTCTTTTTTCTGCCATGCGTCCCTTTGGGAGGAGATATAAAAGGCTCGAGCTTCTTTGTTTTTTCAGACAAATCCTTTGTTAAATTTTTATCATCCATCCTGACACTTTAACACTAGCAGCCCATTCTGAGCGTTTCCTCGCATATCGCAACTCGCAATATCGACACTTTTAAGATGTGGCCCATTCTTATAAACTTCCCCTTGAGAACAGATGAAATGTTTTATTGAATTCTTTTTCATACCTCTGGAGAGTCTAGATATCACAACGAATATCAATCTTCGAAGTCGGAAATCAGAACTTGAAAAAACAGAGCATTTCGAGGTCGATAAGGATCGCTAGATATCTAAAACATATAAGGCAATGACACCTTGGACCTGCGGGACATTCCTATTGGTCTATTGGTCAGAGGAACCTCTTTATAATAAAGTTATATCATACTAATAACACTGCAAAAATTCTTTTCGAAATTTCCAATACATGTAGCATTGGTCCTATATAATAATAAACAAATATCTAAATTCTGAATCTCTAAACTGTGCTATGGACCTCCAACCACTAATATGCAACCCCAATTGTCTTATCATACCAAACTTAAATGTGAAATCACATCCTCCCCTTATCGTATCTTTTGGAATACGACCTCCGATAAGATCCACTATCTATGCACGTATCTTGTTGTTGTTATCTATTTTATTCATTAATTACCATTGGTTAGCTGACCATGTGCATTTATTGTCGTTTTATTCTCCCTCATACAAAGATCACATGTTTTAAATCCTTGTACAAAGGAAAATTAACATGATCGATCGACCTTTTTTCTCCACAAATTTCCAAAATATTTCCTCTCGTGTCAAGGTTTCAATGCTCGGAAAATCCGATATAATTTAATCAATATGCCACATTCTTTAATGATAGAAACTTAAAAGCTCTACATGCATCTTTGTCTCTGCAACTACTCTATTCATTAATCTAATTAATGGACCGACCATGTGCATTTATTTTTGCTTTAGTCTCACTCGCACGAAATTGATATGTTTTATGCCCTAGACACTTTATTATATGTGTTTGTCATGCGGAAAGAGTTATTTTTGCGGACAAAACTAACCTCCCTAGGAGTCTAAGACTCTCTAGTGACAAACAAGACAATTAAGAGCAATCCTTCTCTAAACATACATCATTCTATGAGAAATCAAGTGTTTTTCGATCCTACCTCAAGTCCAACGCTCGTTGTAGCAGTCCAGCCTCGCTGATCCGGATGAGCTCCTCCTTCACTTTGAAACCTGCATACACTAACAATCAAACGATTACATAACACCTGAATATTCCATAAAACAAAGCATATTCAACTTATAGACCAAGGAGTATATGAAACAATTCATTAACAACAAATCATTGAGAAGAATGGACTTATTTGTATTAAGGAAACAAAAAAGAAACCATTACAACCTGAGCCTTGGTGTTGTGCAAGTTCCTCCCAGGGTCCAGCAAGAGTTTTCCTCTACTTTGACAAGCTCACCCACTTCCAAATGAAACAAGAAAGGATGGTAATCTCTCCTCACAAGCTTCTACAAGGAAGTCCTAATTCCAGCAGCATCTACCCTTTGGAATGTTCAGCTTTCAACCTCCCCTCCTTTGGCCCAATGCCTGTATTTATAGTGTTCTAGAGGAAGTTATTCAGGTCCACCATCAATGGGATACTCCCTCTTTTGGATGGGGTAGCTCCTCTCTTGATGGGATAAGTTCCTCTATCATAGGGATGCATGAACCATCTGGAGGCGCTCAATACACGTCAAACACTCTTCTAGAAACCTCTAGAAGTGACCACAAGTAACTTTTTTAAGATGAAACTCGCGCCTTTTGACATTTACAGGAGTACGCACCCATCCCTTGACTTACAGAGCGTACAAGTACGCAGGTACAATGAGCTTGGGATGCGTACACGCAGGCAAGGTAGAGAGAACCTGCGTACCCAGAGATAAACATGATTTTTAATGACTTTCTCTCTTTTTTGAAGTTTGACATGGAGAGCAGAGGTATAAGGCTTGACAAGGAGGATAATATGACTATTGATGGAGCCATATTAACTGCAGATAGTCATGGTGACAAATTTCAGTGTAACAGATTGCCCCCTAAAGTGCGAAGCCTGTAATAGATAAGGGTTTTATATCATCTAGGAAGGGGAAGTACTTTATCATTTCAAGGATTGTGGAGAGCCTGGTTAGAACCTGCAATTTTCAACACAAAATACATGTATAAGATTATATCATCGCTGAGGTAGGCATTCCCATACTCAGATCAAAACTTTAACTAACAGACTAACTATTCTGATACAGGAATGATTTCATAATACATCATAATCATAGACTCGTGTAGACACAGTATGGACGCAGCCATCTGTTTATAATTGGTCTACAATATAATGAATACAAAACTCCTCGCAGCCTGGATGGTGGAAACTAGATCCAGGGTCTTCATCTCTACTTCCCGAAATTGTACGATTCTAGCCATGTGAATAAATGAGTCGATGTCGAACATGGTAGAAACCACTTGATTGCTAGTCGATGATGTAAACTGTTAACAAGTGTGAGAGAGACCACCAGTGATGTCAATGGTTCTCAAAGTACCCAGTACAATCCATGAGATGTGAATGAATGAGTCGATGTCGAAAATTTCACGGAGTCCTTCGATCGAAAGTCAATGATGTAAACTGACGTCAAAGGCGAGAAACCTGCGATTGATGCATGCAGACTTCAAGGTACTGACGATTTCTA
>APFE030835015.1:3986-28978 GCA_000404065.3 Pinus taeda
CCAAAACGGGGCCCACAATTTGGCGTTTCATCTTCTAAGGGTCGGTTTTGGAATGTGAAGGGTTTTCCATTGTTTCTCAATAATAAATAGGCCTTCAAGCCTCCTTGTAACACAGTTCGAAACAGTTCAGAGGCATGCAGCCATCACATCTCTTCTCAGAGATAAGCTACCATTGCCCTAGCTAGTTTATTTCCATTTCTGATTGTAAGCATGTTTCAGTATTTTCCATTAATGAAATGAAGTATTATTTTCGCTGCATCTTTGTGTTTATGGTTTTCTCTGTAATTTGTTGCGTTCTTGTTTAAATCTGGATTAGGTGGAATAATGCAAGAGAAGGGGGTTTTCACAGAAGCACACTGACTACAGTCAACAAAACTCTTGAATAAGATTGAAAATAGTGAGAAAAATCCACAGTCAGAGGGTAAAGTTAACCCTCCCTGACCATCACACTTGTTACACAGTGAACTCAGTATGCAGCAAACCTACTGCACTCGGGAAGTGCGATGCATACAAACTTCCTTGAAGGCAGGGTGCGATGGTAGCAGTGTGAGATTTTGAATGGGATTTCACTCACAATTTTCAATCTAGTTCAGGTGTTTAGGCTGAATAAGTAAAGATCAGTGTATGTAAAACACAGGGGTGATCTAAGAGGTTACTAGAGCCACCACTCAGGGCAATTAGGTTGCTTGCAAATCTATTATTTAATTCATAAACAAAACACGGAGATAGACTGAAGCAACATTGATCTACTTTGCATTTGTATGACAAATGAAATTCGAAGGCTAGCTGGCTTGACTTCAGGCTCCGTCTGTAAGTTTATAAAAGAAACAAGGATAGATAGGCTAAACAAGTAATCTAGTCGCTCCCCAGCGAAGTCGCCATTTTGTTATCCGGGAATAGTGTCCACTCGGATGCTGCTATTCCAACTAAGATGGGTGGCTATCTTAGAAACAAACAATCAAAGTCTACTATTGTTTCCTTTTATGAAAATAGACGAGAGGAGAACCAAGAGGACCAACTTGAGTCTTGCGCTTGATTTCCCCTCCTTCTTGATAGAGTTTCGTCGCTTCTTCTTTGTCTGCCTAGCTTCAAAAGAACCTGTGGAATCACAGCAACATACTACTATGCAAGAAACAGGGATCTAAATTCATAAATAATACAGGATCAGATGTGTATTAACCATATACATGCATATATAAACAAGTACACAAGAATATGGAAAGAAACAAGAATAGATTTATTCAGATGAAAAGTAGCAAGAGGATTACAACCATGTGCTCTAACCCAGCATCATCCTCCAGCTAGGAAGCCCTTCTTCACCTCAAGCAAAGCTTAGATCACCCAACACTATGAATGTACACCAGAAAACCAACAACACTTCTCTATAAAATACAAAATTCCAGCCTCTGGATCTCTGTGATGAGGGATCCATATATAGATGATTACAGAGAGGTGAGTCATCTTCTGGGATCTTGATTAGTGTCTTTTCTTTGATAGTTCCTGCTTCCACTTGGAGAATGATGATCTCTTACTCATCCCTGGTCGAAAATGGAGTGGCAAGTGTCAGAGGGGAATCTTCTGGAAGATTCCATGATCTTCCACCTCGCATTTTTGTTACTGCCATTTGTCCATTCCCGACCATCGCACCCTACAGAGGAGCAAATCAGTATGCATCGCACCTTGTACAATTGGAAGGTGATATGCATCGCACCCCCTGCATTGAGCTTTCAGTATGGTCCAATTTTGACCATTTATGAGCAGTTTTCAATGGAGAACTTCTGGGAGATGATGTAATCAGATGACCTTGTTCCTTTAGGCAGTGAAGCAACACTTTTAGGGACTTAGGAGCCCTCAGTTTATGGACATTTATGATTGGGGTTGAAGTGCCTAAAAATTTCTATAACAGGAAGTTGGACTCCTAAAGACCTATTTTATCAGCATTGTTCAGATAATTGTCTCAATACCTGCAGTATAGTCTCAAGGGGGTTTCATCAAAAGTTAGGTCCTTAATTTGAAATTATTTATTGGCCAAGGGAAGGTAGCCCAAATCCCTGTGGGGAGTAGTGATTGGTGCGAAATGTAGGGTGACAGAAGCTTCCATCCTTGGTTCTTATGTTTTCATGGAAGAAAGTCGGGGATTTCAAGGAATTCAGATAAAATAGGTGTTTGGGGAGGCCTTGGGGCCAAAAAATAGCTTAATTGTATTGAATTACTTGAGTTTAGACAATTTAGTGGACATTTAGTACAAAAAAAGGGTTTCTGAGAAGAAAATGTGGTAAATACCTGTTTTTGTTTGAGTGTCGAGACAAATGGCTATGGTGAAGGTTTTACAGGGTGCGCACAATAGTCCGCAGTGGCCTGGAGTTCATCAACTACTAGTTGTTGGCAGTTGGGAATAATTTGCTGGTCAGGATGTACTATGTGCATGCATGGAAGCAGAACTTTCCTTATTCAGTGAAAAGGGAAAACAATGAATATTTTTTGTTTTATGTACAAAGTCAAAGACTTTTTGGGAAGTTGGTGGGTGAATGGAAAATGAAAGTTGGTTTGATTAACCGATGGGACATTTTTTCGTATAGGGAAAGATGTAAGCAAGAGCAGTATTGGTTTTCATTGCACAACCTTTCGGAGGTTGGTGGTTTTGGCAGAGGATCGCGTGATGCCACAAATGGGATGACACGTAGCATCGACGAAAAGTCAAAACAACTTTCATCGTGTGGTTAAATCTCAACCAAACGGCCTGCACGATATGAGCGAGAGTCGTCGGATGAGGGAGGGCAGCTCGAATGGCGGTCGGTGGCGGAAAATGTTAGGGAGTTAATGGAGGGAGCCCACTACATAATTGCAATAATTAGAATGACTTAATTATATCGAGGATGATGGTATTGGCGGAGAGGTTATTTAATTAGTCCAGATGACTAAATAATCCCTTTTTAATGTGTTGGGGGTTTGGTTCTTAATTAATCACGATTCGATTAACTAATCCAATTTAATTAACTTTATTATGGTTTATTTTTCAAACCATCGGGAGGGGATATTTATTTATTTTGGGATTATTAGTAATAATACGGGAAAGGGTAATTTGTTTGGGGAGTTAAATAATAAAAATTAAAAGTTAATATGACCATGGAAAAGAAAACGCGCTAAGTAAATGTTTCCGAATATACATTCATCATCCAACATTATAACTTAGGCTAAAATGTGTTTGGGGGGTTTTTAAGTAAAAGATTGGTTTTACCTTAGGAAAAGGATTTGAAGAGAATGAATGAATTATGAAAGGGGGTGAATTTTGATGAAGGGGTTTTAGCACTTAGGCCTTACAAGTTATTGGGCCGAGGGTCCGGTCCCTCCAGAAGTCAGAGAAATGCTCTGAGGCCCTTTAACTTTCAGGTTGTTGGTGCCTTTAATACTTATGGGAAATTAGTAAAATTTAGGAAAAAATGAGTGAGGAAGTTAATCGGTTTGACTTTGTCCATAATATAAATGTATTCATTGTCGCCCATATCTTTAAGTGCTTTTGATGATGAGAGTATATGACTTGAGCTTTTAACTTAACCATTCATCATACATAATTTTGCAACCAATCATCTACTTACCCACCTACACATCCTACCATTTTTACTTCTTTTATTAGGGTGCACTTACACTAGAAAACCCTTATCAAAACCTTTTATTTTCTTTTACAATGGGAATCTATCTAAGTTTGTCCTTATTACATCCAAGGGCTCAGATTAAACTGTTGGCTCCTTCTATTCACTCTACCTATCTACTTATCTGCCAACATTAAACAATTTGGTCAGATTTTATTTTCTATATCTATAAACATGAAATTCAAAACATGGAATAACCAAGATTAAACTATTTGGTTCCCATGGATTGTGAGTAACAAGTTGCACACAATATTTATTATACAAAAAGTAAAATAGCAGTGGCATTTGGACTTGCGCACTTTTATGGTCTTTTTTCTTTTTCTTGGGGTTCATTTTCTTTCATTTTTTTGACCTTTTCTTTATTCTTTTTTCCCTTTGATTTTTTTTTAGGGCATACCCTCTTTACATTTTTTTTTAATTTTTTTAATTTTTTACAAATATGGAAAACATTTGCAACAAGCAAAAGTATGTACATATTTCAGAGCTAAACCAAGTCAATCATGATATATGGCACCTATTAGTATAGGAACATAACACATCACATCATATTTAAGAGAAAATTCTAAGGTTCAAGTAGTGGAACATCACATCGAGCATCAACAACAAGTTCTCCAACTCTTAAAGGATAACCTCACATTGGCGCATAATAGAATGAAACAACAGGTAGATCAACATTGCAGCAAAAGAAATTTTGATGCAGGGGACTGGGTATTCCTACGGCTACAACCATATAAACAAATGTCCCTCAAGCAAGCTAAGAAGGATAATAAATTATAACCAATGTATTATGGTTTATACAAGGTGTTGCAAAAGATTGGTACTATGGCTTACAAATTGGAGCTTCCTGCAGCTTCCCGAGTGCATCTAGTTGTCCCTGTTTCATGTTTAAAGAAGGTTATAGGTGACAAGATCCCAGTTCAAAAATTATTAGCAGAACTTGACGAGGAAGGAAAAATCATATTAGAACCGGAAGTAGTCACAGAAACAAGAACTTGACAGCTATGAAATCGATCAATTTCGGAGTATCTTATCAAGTGGAAGAACTTATCCACTGAAGATTCCATATGGGAGGATGAGAATTTTATATAGAAGCATCCAAAACTACTCAAGCATTGAGGAGAATGCTTTTCGGAAGGAGAGGGGCATGTTAGGTCCTTATAATATTAGTGATTCCCCAATTACTATTATCGTTGTCGCCTTATTGTTATTATTGTTCCCCTATTGTTATTAGTGTGCCCCATAGAAACCCACTATTAATATTGTTGTACCCTTATTTTATCATTGTTATGTCGATTTGATTATATTGTGATCCCTTAGACTCCTATATATAGAAGGGAGGTTTAGTCATTTGTATCATCCAAGAATTGTTCATTTGTGTAATGTAAAGGAGGTTGCCCCCTCGAAGAGGCTGAAGTCTAAAGCATTGATCTATCTTTTCTATCTTTTTGTGAGCTGGTTTCATAACATAGTTTGAGTACCAACCCCTTATAAACGAACCTTGTTGGGACATGCATAAAAAACCATAAGGGAGACTTATCTAATACCACTAATCTGAGTTTTTAAAAGGAATGAAATGAAATAAAAATTACTGACCAAAAACACAGAGATACAATGAAACACAACTTTAATTAAATAATGGAAAATTTTGAAAACTATATACAAGTTGAACGAAAGTAAACTAGATTGAAACGTGGTAGCTTATCTCTGAGAAGAGATGTGATGGCTACGTGCCTTCCTAAAGTTGGTTACAATGAGGCTCAAAGGCATTTTTATCATGAAGCAATGGGAAACCCCAACTTTGGAATGCAATCTTTGTTTTTCATGCATGATAGCCTATTGGAAAGCTTTTTCCAAGGAGAACAACTTCTAACTACTAATGGAGGTCCTCCCACCTTAAGAAGCAATGATCTCCATTGCATTGAGTGCCTCCATTATATGGGGAAACTTGTGTTGAACTTGGTCCTAAGTGAGCCACTTGCCTTGGTGTAGAAGTTCACCTTCTCTGACAACTCGATAAAGTTGGATCCTATATTGGTGAGTTTTCTTAAGATGTTTGTCCATGATCTAATCAATTGTGTCCTATTAAATGTAGTATGGGTTGAGTTTTGTTGGTATCAACTACTCTGTGAATTTTTATGTGTCCAACAATGGTGGATAATATGGTTGAAGGTAGTCTACATTGAGCACTGGATGTAGGCTAAGGAATGGGGGATACTTATTTCAAAATCCTTGTCCCCCAAAGCCTTGGTGATGATGTAAGGTCCATAATAGAGTGGTTTAAACTTGAAATGGGACCCTACAAGGCATTTCTTTTACAAATGTAACCAAACATTATCTCCCACCTAAAACTTATGTGGCACCTAGTGCTAATCATCGCGTTGTTTGTACTTAACTTTGGACTTTTCTAAGATATCATGGACTTTCTAGTGGATGTGTTGAATTCGTTCAATAAACTTGGTAGCGTTGTCAGCTTTAGATTGAACATGTGCATATTTGACCTATGTAGTTGCAAATGGAAATGTGACATCAATGGGACCCAGTGGTCGAAATCCCATGCCCACCTAAAAGGGGTTGTGGCCATATGAGCTATGGAGAGCTATATTGTATCTATTTCGATAAGGGAGACTCTCATACCATGTGCGTGGATGTTTAGATTTATATAGGCACAAAATTTGCACAATCATCCAGTTGATGACCTCTATATGGCCATCAATATGGGGGTGGAAGGCAGTTGATTTGGTGTTCTAGGTGTCCAAAAATGACCAGAGGCTTGACCAAAATGCACTTAGTAACCTGCTATCCCAATCTGATATGATGGTCTACAGGATCATAGAATGTACCCATACTCATTTAAAGAAAATATTCCTAGTGGCTTCTATTGTCATACTCTTCTTCTGGGCAGTCAAAATGGCCATCTTGGAAAAGCTATCAACAACCAAAAGGATGTAGTCTTTACCATACTTGGTAGTAGAAAGGCTAGACATATATTCCATTAATATGGATTCCCAAGGTAAGCTAGGAGTAGGCAGAGAGATGTATAAGCCTTACTTGTTACCAATAGTGTGGTACCTGATATACTTACCAATTTATTTTTGAAGTTTTGAACAATGACAATACTTTTGCAGTATTGCCACTTTTTTATCCACCCAAAAATGCCTTGCTACTCGATTGTAATGTGCCTCCTAGATCAACTTGGCATGCTCGCTTGAAGGAACATAAAGGAATCCTAGAGGTGGAAATATATAACTTTCTTTCCTGTCATCAAAATTCGGTATTTTGTAGCAAATTCTGAGTCACTATTGTAGAATTGTGGCCAACCAGAGGTCTTGTGCACACAAGAGTTGAGAAATGTGGTTATTTCCACAGTCGGAGGTCAACTGAGATAGTCTGCAACATGATTGGTGTTTCCATTTTTGTATTTGATGTTCAAATGAAATTTTTGCAAGTGTGTGGACCATTTCTAATGGCGATCATTAAGTAACTTCCCCTGTGTCTGCATAAATTTAAGAGGCTTTTGATTGGCGTGGATGATCATTTCCTTCCCTAGAATATAATGTTTCGAATGTTGGTAGGCCTGCACGTGGGAACACATCTCCTTATCGTATAATATTAAAGAGTGTTTCACTATGATAAGGTACTATATGCCCTTACTGAGTGAGTACTACACCATAACATAGTCGGAGGCTTGCGTCTCATCTAAAATGGTTGTTGCAGGTCTGGTAGGGTGAGGATTGGTGTAGAGAAAAGATGGTGTTTTAGCTCATTGAAATTTTTTATTGTGTTTTGGGCCAAGAAAAATTTCTTTTTCTCCACTTTGGTTACTTGGCTTAAGGGCCAAGTGATATAAGAGAATCCTAGCATGAAGATTTGGTAGAAGCTAGCAAGGCCCAATAAAATACAAAGTTCTATTAGAGTTATTGGGGCCAACAAATCCTAAATGACTTGGATCTTCATTGGATCCACATGCACTGCTTGATTATCAATAATGTATTTTAGGTATCTGACCTTATCCATGCCAAAGGAGAATTCTTCCAAGTTAGCACATAACTTGTGTGGTCGTAGAGTGTGGAGGATCTACTAAGTATGCTACATGTGTTATTCCAAACTCTTATTGAAGATGAGGATATCATCCAGATATAAAATCACAAAAAAGTTGGTGAAAGGCCCCAAGATAGCATCCATCAACCTCATGGAAGTTGTTGGGGCATTTTTTCGACCGAAAAGCATGACCAACCATTCAAAAAGACCTTCCCTGTACTTGAAAGTAGTCTTCCACACATCAATTGGTTCTATGGGAACTTGGTAGCCTCCAAACTTTCAATCAATATTATTGAAATAGTTTCCCCCATTGAGTTGGTCAATAATTTTTTCAATCTAGGGAATCAGGTACTAGTTCCTAACTGTGATTTGGTCAAGGCTTGCTAATAATGCAGATTCGGCAGGTCCCATATTTCTTCTACACAAGTATAATTGGGCTTCCATAAGGTGATAAACTTAGTCAGATGTGCCATTTTTGGAGTATCTCTTGAATTTTTGGCTTGATTTCCTCATTCTCCAGAAGAGAATAAGAATATATTGGCCCATTAGGTAGGGGTGCACCAAGGATCAGGTGAACTAAATATGGGATAGGAAATGGTGTCTCTATACTCTTCCATAATATTATTCGTTTTTCTTTGCTTCTTGGAGGAGACTTTTGTTGATGCCATGAATGTGGCCATAATATTCCCATTGCTTTGAGAGAGAATCAAGAGGACAATAAATTTCTTAGTCTAAGAGATGATCTTACTGCGTTGGTTAGTAGAGATCAAAGAAATGGGAGTAGGTGGGGTTACCTCTAGCATTCTGTATAGTTGTCTTCCCAAAGTAATAATCACTACAAAGTATACACTCATAAACATCATTTTACTTCCATAAATATGGTTGGCCTAATAGAATATCAAAAATTTCAAGGGGAGCAACATCACACAATACCTCATCTGTGAAAGGATTGATGTTGTAGGGAAAGTGACATCGTTGGCTGATGCAAACATATATCCTTAGTGGATCCACCTGATGGTGTATGGTTATGGGTGTGACGTTATCGACAATCCCACCACTTGACGACCTATGCTAAGATGATGTTATTTTTACTCCCACTATCAATAATGAAAAGTAGTGGAGCACCCTACACCCACATTTGTGAGTGGAAGAGGCATTTTTGTTCCTTTAGATATGTGGGCTCACTTTTCTAGACCTTGGAAGTGGAAATGTTGGCACTTGGTTTCACATCAATGATTTATTTTCCCTTGTCTAGGTTTGGTTTAAAGTTAGAACTTGCATCTGATTTTGAAGCTTTTAACTTCACTACTAGTGACTACTTTGTGTTCCATTCATTGGTGTTATGAGTGGGTCTCTTGTGAAACTTGTATCACTTTCCCATGTCTTTCTTCATCATCCCAATGCCATTCTTTGTTTTCAACTTTGATGGGTTTTCCTAGGGTGGTCCACCCTATCTTTTCCATTTTTCTATGGTTTGGGGTTGCCCATGCCCTGTTTTTGTTATGAAGAGTTTGAAAATTGAAAGTCTTGCTTCTTCTATTTAAATTTATTCTTCTCAATTTTGACTTCATATTGATATGCTTCACTGAGTGAGAATATGTATAGGAACTCCATATCTATCTAGATGTACCTGTGTAGACAACCATGGTACTTGAGCACTAGATGTCGCTTAGATTCTTTGATACCTAGCTTGGTGCATAAGATATGAAATATTTTTGTGAACTATGGCACTATTTAGTCCCTTTCCTACTGTAGTATGGTCCTTCTCATGTACTGGTCTTCATAGCTTCTAATAGGGTAATATTATTGCTTAATAACATAGCTACACCCAACAGCAAATAATGAGGATTCATCCCTGATCCTTTTCTCATAGTAAGTATGCCGCCAATCCTTGACATGGGGAGCAGCCTTAGGGAGTGCAAAGGTAATATTTTCCTTTTCAGAAAAACTATGGACTGAGAAGTACCCCTCTAGAAGATTTAACAATTTGTCTAAAGCATCTGTGTCTATTTGGAATTAAAATATAGGAATATAAAAATTAACTTGTACCTTAAAGGGGGTGGCACTTCCAAAGTGGCAACTTGATGAAGATGTGTCACCTATTGACATCCATCGAAGCATCTGGTAAAAAACATCCATCATCTCATTCCTTTGTCACTCGAGGGCTTCTTTGAGAAATAGCTTGCTAGGATCTCCTTCTCCCTCGTGTTTCTTTTCTTAAACCATGGGAGGTGATTGAGGTTAGCGAGGACGGTCTTGCAAAGGCTCAAGTAGTTTGAGTCCCAACTACTATACCCCGACCTCATAGGGGTCACGCACATAGAAATAGAGAAAGAGAAGACTTCTTTAATACCAATAGTCAGATTTTATAAAGGGAATGAAATGAAATAAATATTTCTAACCAAAAACATAGAGATACATTGAAACTTAAATTCAATTAAATAATGAAAAATGTTGAAAACTATATACAAGTAGAACGAAATCAAACTATATCAAATGGTGGTAGCTTATATTTCAGAAGAAATGTGATGGCTAGCATCTTCCTCAAATATGTTACAATGAGGCTTAGAGGCCTTTTTATCATGAAGAAACATTTACAAATCCTACACATCCAAAAATATAACCCTAGGAGATGAACCACCAAAGGCTTAAGGGCCCCATTGGGGTAAGTTAGAACATAAACTTCCCGAGGTCGTAACTTTTGAATACAATCTTTGTTTGGCACACATGATAACTCATTGAAAAGATCTATACGAGGAGAAAAACTTTTGATTATTTATAACTATGATTTCATTCGTCCATTTCCCCTAAAAAATTCCATTTAGGGCCTCAAAATAGCTTCGGAAGTTTAGGACCTTAAAATTGCCAAAATATGGAACCATGTTGTGATTCAGGTGGAATAGGTTGGTGGTCACCATTATGCACCTAGATCATTTTGATTGTCCTATTTCCAGTTATCCTTAAATTTGTGCTAAATTGGACCAAGAGCCTAATTTAATAAAAGGGGGGATCTAAATATGGGAACTTAGTAATCCTAAAATTATCTATATCCTATACCTAAGCCATGACCTCCTATTTTGTAGTAAGTACTACCTACCATTAAGGATTCAAGAAATAAGTGGAGGACAAATTCCTTCCTCTCGCTCATTTTTCATCAATTCATTCCATGCAAATTCGAATTGGGAGAGAAGAGCTCTGAGATAAGGGGGTTATTAAAGAAAAATAAAGGTTTTGAGAAAGAAAAATTCTAGTTAGCTGATATATGATCGATGTGGAGATGAAAAACATTTTTTTGAGTGATATTAGACACCATTGGAGAGTAAATATACACAATTTCAAATCTCTGAAGGGTTGTTGGCTTGTTAGGCTATCCAAACAACCATAAAATATATATTATGGAATCTTCATGATGATGAAAATGAAAATTGGGCTTATCAGGGCCATACTTAAGAGAACATAGAGGAAAGGAATACCTAAAGGAATGAAGAGCTAATAAATAATGATTTCATGTGTTATACGAAGTAAGGGAATGGATGTCAAGTGTTATGCTAGCTAAGAGATGGAATAAATATCCAACAGTGACTTGCTTTATTGGCATCTTGGAAGATTTTACTAAAGAGGGGTCCCTAAAAATTTGAAAATATTCTTTACCTTTGTGGCCTCAAAGCTCAACATAGGTGGAATTCTATAACAAACTAGCCTGTGGTTTGGAGGAAATTAAGTCCCCCCATAAAATAAATAAGTACTTTATCCAACTATTTGAATATAAGTTTAATATTGTAGAATGGAAATTATTGCAATGACATCATTATCATGAGATTTTAAATGAAGATTTATTATAGATGATGTATTTTGAGTTTGACTAAGTCATTTGCAAAACACATATGGCAAAGTTTTGGATTTTCTTGCTTGAAAACTATTTGGAAAAAAAGAAACTATGTAGGGGAAATTTTTCCCTCTCTATTTAGATTGATATATGGAAGTTATGGTTTCCATAGAAATATCTAATGAATTGTTAAGAGGTCCCTTTCTACAAATATTAGAAATCTAAAACAAATCTCTTAAGGTCTACCCCTTCTAGTTATTTTTATGAGTTTTTGCAATTGTAATTTAGCATAAACTTAGATGATTAGAATGAATTTTCAAATAAATAAACCTCATCTAACCATAATTGGTGATTAAAATTGGAAGAACTCATGTAGCTTCACAAAGGAAAAAGTCTTGAGTTTTTGGCAATTTAGGAATGTGCACACAACCGTTTTAAGATTCAAATTTTTATCCCAATGTATGATGTGGGTAGGGGATATTTTTGACACATAGTCTATATACATATGTACATACATATATGGTGATGCTCACAAACAATCAAAAATACCTAGTTTGTCATTTAAGAGATTTAACTATTCAATTGAGTCTTCTTTTTATTGAGTTTTATGTGTCTTTTGATGGGTACTCATATTTTTTATGAATGAAAGTAGAATTGACCCACAAGTTTTCCTTGGAAACATTATACACATTTTTTTACTTCATAGGACCCACATGCATGCTTTATAATGGCCTGAATGGCCTTCTTTTCTTGAAATTTTGGGTTAAAGGAGATGGAATGTAGGGTAGGCATGGTATTAAGCATAAGGAAGGTTTTAATACCACATTCTTATTTTGAAGAGTATATAAATTTCTTTGATTTCTATATTATCCTCCCTAAAGAATGATTAATCAATTCCCTCATACTTAGGCATATTTTTCTTGTTGACATACATAAAAAAGAGTTTGGAATAGTTCATAAATGTTTTGAAAGTTTAGAAGAGATGCTTACATGTTTTAGATATTGATTTGTATCATTGTTTGATCTTGAAATGACCTCATTGAAGGAAGAAATAACTTAATTCCCCCAAACCCCTTGAACGTATGAGAATCCATTGCATAGTTTATGTTATGATTGTTATGGATGGAATAAATGTTTTCTTTGAAGTATTCGTTATTTCATATAGTGAATTATACCATGTTTTGTATTTAAGGATATCGATGTGTTCCTTATGTTTTTGAAATACCTGTAAGTATACATGTAACGCCCCCATTTTTGATCTACATAATAGCAATGCATATATGTACATGATGAGAGAATGAGATCCAAATAATGGATGTAATGTGTAAATGGTACATATACAATAATAAAAGAGCATCACAATTTGTAGACAAAGAAGAAAAAAATAAGGAGGGGCTATGATTGAATAAGAAAGGAAATAAAGGGGGCTTAGGAGCCTCAAAGGGAGTGAGGTAGGATAATATTATTTTATTATGAGCCTATGTCCTTATACCTTGACTTTATTAATTAATGGCTTTATGTTTCCCAAGTTATTGGACCTTGGGATTAGGTTCCAAGAGAGAAATGTATACTTCTCATGAAGACACATGAGTTATTATGGGCATGAAAATATATTCCATAGTTTTGGGCATGCAAAGGGAATTTGACAATCATTTTACTAAAATCCTTGCATAGAGCCCAAATTATTGCACTAAATTTTTAATAGAAATTTTAAGGAATAATGCCATGTGGAAATTATGACCCTATGTGAGGGAAATTATTGTCATTGAGAAAACTAATTTCAACTAAGAATCCTAATCCCAGGAGTGAAATTTCTTGGTCGGTCTATATAGGAGCATTGGAGAGAAGTGGGATAGAATGAGGGACTATGTGCCAAATAAGGGGATCCCATTCCTTGGGTTGTGTAGGCAAATGGGGAAGTGGAACAATGGATTGAAATAGTTGTAAGAGTTGGTACATGGTGAATTTTTGGTAATTGGGCTATGTAAGAGAATCAGAGCTAGTCATAACAGATTTTGTCCTTGTGAACATATAGTCTCAAATTGGGGTGGTCCCATTGTAGAAAGATTAAGGGAAATATATGGCCTATGGTTGGGTGGAACATCAATAATTTGTAGCCAATTGATGATTAATTTTAGAATGATGAGTGTTATGGTTTAATTATAATTGTGTTGATTTAATGTTGTCTATGTTAAGAGTTGGTTTATGATTATTCAATTTTGTTTGTATCTACCTATATATATATATATAATAATATAATATATATATTATATATATATATATAATATATATATATATATTTATATATATATATATATATTATAATCAAGCAAACCATCCTCAAGGAATTCTAGTAAACAGTTAGTAAGAAAGCTGTAACTTCTTTCCATATAATCTATTTTCTGGCCCATACAACCCTAATGTTAGAGCTCACATATTTGGTACCACTTTGTAACATGCCCAATATCCTATGTACTCTATTGAGGCTACTTTGAAGCCACCAATTTCCACCAATTTCTTGCTATGATACCATAATTGGATAGTGTACTGAACATCAATACAACACCCAATTCGTAGTTATTTTAGCTCTAATACATAATTTCCTCAACTCCATGCTATTAACTAAATAATGCATGCAAATACGAAAATGTAGGCTTATACAAACACAATTAATTATACATACATACATATACAAGCTTTATATGCAAAAAAAATTGAATAACCATAAATGAATTCTTAACATAAACAACATTAAATCAACATAATTGTAATCAAACTATAACACTTACCTTATGCTATTTAGTAATTAACACATGTAGATATTCCATATCATCATATCTACATATCCAATTCAGGTTTAATTGGTGCAATAACATTGAATTTATAGGTTGTGATGTAGAATTCTAACAAGGGAGATGCTAATGTTAATTAGAGAGAGAGAGAGAGAGAGAGAGAGAGAGAGAGAGAGAGAGAGACCTTATGCTATTTAGTAATTAACACATGTAGATATTCCATATCATCATATATACATATCCAATTCTAGATGAAATCCAAAGGTTTAATTGGTGCAATAACATTGAATTTATAGGTTGTGATGTAGAATTCTAACAAGGGAGATGCTAATGTTAATGAGAATGTGTGAGAGAGAGAGAGAGAGAGAGAGAGATCTAAAATGACGTGGACATATTCTGATGGATTACATGGAGAGAGAGAGAGAGAGATCTAGAGAGAGAGAGAGAGAGACCTTATGCTATTTAGTAATTAACACATGTAGATATTCCATATCATCATATATACATATCCAATTCTAGATGAAATCCAAAGGTTTAATTGGTGCAATAACATTGAATTTATAGGTTGTGATGTAGAATTCTAACAAGGGAGATGCTAATGTTAATGAGAATGTGAGAGAGAGATAGAGAGAGAGAGAGAGAGAGAGAGATCTAAAATGACGTGGACATATTCTGATGGATTACATGGAGAGAGAGAGAGAGATCTAAAATGACGTGGACACATTCTGATGGAGAGAGAGAGAGAGATCTAAAATGACGTGGACATATTCTGATGGATTACATGGAGAGAGAGAGAGAGATATCTAAAATGACGTGGACATATTCTGATGGATTACATGGAGTTGTCAGGTGGTGTCCTATGGAGTCTACTTGCGTAGGTGTAAACCACAAGGTAAGGTTGCAAGGCTACCTTAGGAGGTGGAATTGAAAAAGTGGTAAATGATTTGTGAAGGCTTAGGAGTTAGTTTTCCAAAAATGAGTTTTGGCTTTGTAATTACTATCAGGGTAACACATTGAATTGATAGGTTGTGATGTCGAATTCTAACAAGGGAATGGATAAATTATACAAAGTGGATGAGATGCTAATGTTAATAGTGAGAGAGAGAGAGGGGGGGGAGAGAGAGAGAGAGAGATCTAAAAAGACGTGGGCATATTCTGATGGATTACATGGAGTTGTCAAGTGGTGTCCTATGGAGTCTACTTGCATAGGTGTAAACCACAAGGTAAGGTTGCAAGGCTACCTTAGGAGGTGGCATTAAAAAAAGTGGTAAATGATTTGTGAAGGCTTAGGAGTTAGTTTTCCAAAAATGAGTTTTGGCTTTGTAATTACTATCAAGGTAACACATGCCCCCCAGATGGTAGGTAGTTGTGGAGGAAAAAGGTTGATTTAACAACTTAAATGTCTAATCTCCATAAATGGTCTTAATCTTAGATATTGATCATGCATGAGGAAACATGTGTGATGAGGATGGATGGTTAGAGATGGGCCCACCCTATCACATCAACTAGTGACAATGTGTTAGGTGGAAGATAAGGATATAAAAATACATAAAACCCATAATAAAATAAAAAATAATAATAATAAAGTTACAAAGTAAGTGAGAGAAAGGAAATGGGGCCATAGAGGAATGACATGGAAATAGAGAGCAAAGGGAGATGATGTGGAAGAGATAAGATTTTTAGGAGTACACTAGCATCACGAGTGACATCAACCTCATGTCATGCAGCAATAACAAATTAAATATGGTTAACAAAAGCAAAGTTTGGAGTCAAATTCTTATTTTAGCCATGACAAGGGAATATTAAGTCAGAATTACGTGAAAATTTAGATGTAAATCCATTATCATGAAAACTATAAAATATTCAATGACAATGATTAGATGATTTAGCTCTAGAATTTTAGAAAATGAAAATTAGTGGTTTTAAAATAATAGGGTGGTACGCAATTGCAACAACCCTATTGCAAATTAAATTTGGATAGAAAGGAACAAGAGAAACATAAAGAAATCTAGTGGAGCATTTCGCCAAATTCTAAAGGGTTTGGAGTGTAAATGCAAAAAGGAGGAAAAATGAACTGTTTCAAAAGTCTTTTTGGTGATATTTGAAATATGCAAAGGAAAAGGGAACCAAAATCACTAATCTAGAAATATAATAATAATATAAATAAATAAATAAAATATTGTTGACATTTCATTTCCTCAAAAATTAGGTGACTTTATCTCATTAAAGGTTTTTCCAGTTTTGCTTCATTTGAAAGATAGCAGCTTTGGCTAAAAATTCCAAGTCCAACGAAAATGCAAAATTAAGAATGTTGGCAAATTCCATATTAATCCAAAAATTGGTTAGAGCATTAGATTATTAATTTGAAACTTGCTAAGTGCTCATAATTATAAGCATTATCTACACCCAATACAAAAAAATTATTGGTTCTCACTAGAATTTCTTCTATAGACGATAGAATTTGGTTTCCTACTTTCATTCAACAATGAGAAAAATGTAGAAAATGGTTAAATATGGGGATCTTTAGGAGCTATAATTTTTAGTTCTAAGCTCAAATTGGAGAATAAGTATAGTCATTCAAAAGCTCATTACAATTTAGAGAGGAATATAAATGAAGGCTTAGATTTTGTAGAATTTTTCAGAGTTCTTTAAAAATTGGGGAGAAAAAGGACAAAAAATGATAAAAAAAAAATTGTCAATTTGCATATTTTTTAGAATTTTGAAGAGAATGCCACACATTTGGAAATGATTTGTATTGAACATTTTTATTTGAGTGCACACTTCTTGCAGAATTAGTAGCTATAACAAAGACAAATAAAGATCATAATTGAAGAGCAACATTGAGGAGACATGGAAGATGCTTATTGACTACAATAATGAAGAATAGCTTAAAAAATCTTGAATATTAGTGCAGTAAATGAGGAGACCAAGTCTAATGGGGTCAAAGTGATAATGGAGTTAGTGGAGCTAGTAGAAACCATGATAAGTTTTAAGATAGAGGTGGCGAGTTATGGAACTGTTAATGAGAGGTTGCAAAATTCCAAAAGAGAAAAATAAGCTAAATTCCCAGTTGCTCTAGAGTTTAAAACAATGAACAACAAAAATAAATAATGCAATTAGTTTAAGGCTGGGGGAGGAAGGTAGAGATCATGCAAGGAGTGTTAGCATTGTAGTGTTGGAATTGATGTCAACAGGTTGGAGGTGATGCTGGTAATATGTATGTGTGATGAGTGATGCGTTCTTGGTTTTGTGTGTTGGCTTGATGGTCTTGTTAGTTAGCATTGATGTCAACATACCTTGTGACTAGACTTAGTGCAGTTGAGGTCAATTAGAGATTGATTCCACATGTGTGATTAGATAAAGGTTGCCATTATGTGTTGGTTGGATATGTTGTAGTTGCAGGAGGTTGGAGAGCTACTTATGTTGTGTTGATGGTATATGTTGTTATTGCAAGAGGATTGGATTGTTTCTATGGGTGTTGATGTTATGTTGTAGATTGGAGATGTTGTTGTTGCAGGTGGATGGAGTGCTACTCTGATGTTGCTTATGCCTCTACATGTATTGGATACATTGCATGTGAAGCTACATGTGTGAGATGTGGTTTCTTGTGTTGGAGGTGCTTCTACTAGTGATGGAGGAAGTTGTATGTCTTGATTCTGCTACTATAGGTGTTGAGGTTGCTGCTACAAGTGGTGGAGATGTTGTTGCAAGTGTCAGAGATGTTGAGGTTCTATTTAAGGAGATACAGGTGTTGGTATTGGTCCTAAGGTTGGAAAAAGAGGTCTAGCATGTCATAGACTTGTTCGTAGCCTATTTCATCAGTTGAATACCTATTGTAGAGGCTTGGAGGAGTGTTCAGGTGCTGGAGAAGATGATGGAACATGTGGGAGAAGTTCAGATCTGAGAGGGGTATGTTTTTACTGAGATTTAGCCCTAGTCACATGCATAGAGTCCTATGGGAGCATTTGGAATCTCTAGTCAAATGAAGGGTAGGCCCAAGGGAGCAGTTATAGCTCTAGTCTCTTGCAAGACTGTGTTATGGGAGCGACCATGGTTTTGATAAGAAAAGCTCTCATTCGTCGCATTGTTGAGCTAATTTTTTCCTTGTGGTGACTTTCTTGATCAGAACCTTTCAGTTTATGATCAGAAAAGTTCATGGGACCTCCATAAGTTGATTAAAGTTGAAAAGATAGAAAATTTCTAGTGGAGTTTGTGGTTGATTGAGTTAATGAGCTGAATCCGAATCTAATCTAGCATATGAACAGAGTTGTGAAGCCCAGTAGTTCTGAGTAATTATTGAGTTGAGAAATTGAGTTCATCTACATATTGGATAAATCTCATTTTGAGGATGGTTGATTGTCTAATTGTTGTGTTGAGTGAGTGAGAGCTTGGAGAAGAGCCTACAAGATGCATGTGTTGTCTAGTGGAGAATTTCTGAAGCAGTTTGCAGTTGTAGCAGCAGTTAGATGAAGTTTGTTTCAACCATACGTTTATGTGAAGTGTGAGATGTTGAGGTGTGGTATGGAGTAGCGTTTGAGGATATTGCTTTTTTGCTTGTATGGAGGTTTTGATGGCAACTAATGCTGCAAATTTGATTGTGCTTTGATGCTATGTTGTTGCGGTGCTCATGTTGAGAAAGTTTTCAGCGTCCAGCATGAAAATATATGAAACAAGGATGGCATGGAGGAAGTGAAGGTGTGGAGCATTTGATTATATAGTGATTGGAAAATTCAGTAGATGGAAGATATATCTCCATCCAATGGTGGTTGGATAGTTCAACAGAAACTGGGTGACACTAATTTGTCATGGTGGTGACTAGCAGATCAGAGTCTGTAGAGTCAAATGTTTAGTTCATGAGTAATCAAGCGAGGATCATTGATCGTGGTGGCCTTCATCGGATGGTAATCTATATATCAGTGAGAGAAATAGTTTCCTATCTGATAGTGCCACCATACATTGAAATAATTCAAGTCTTCTGGTTCATAGGAATGAGTTGATCCATGTATAATTTGTTCAACAGATAATAAATATTGAGTAATGCAATAACAATAGGGTGGTTTTTTCACCAGGATGGGTTTTCCACTAGAAACACTTGTGTCTATTATGTGATTGCTTTCATGGTTTTTTATTTATGTTTGATGCACTAGTCTCTAATTGTGTGTTCCAGTTTATGCATGTTAAAGATTAATTAATTGGAGAAAAATTGTATAAGTGCTCACACTACTGATTCACCCCCCCTCTCAATAGTGATATAGTTTCCAACAATTAGTTTCAAAGTGGGGCTCTCGATGAAAACTTGATAATTGGAGAGTGGATCTTGGATATTTTGGCAGCATTTTCGTAAAATTTTTGAAATGGATTAGCAAGGTATTCCATTCTTCACAAAGGTAAATTTGCAACTTGGAGAGCAAAGTTGGAATCATATTTTTTATTGCTTGATGAAAATATTTTTATGTCTGTAGAATATGGAGTTAGATATGTTTTAAATGAAAAACCTAAAGAGATTATTTTGCATGGAATTTTGAGTTCTAATAAGTTGTATTTGAAGCATTATGAAACTACCAAATAAATGTTAGACAAGTTGCATAATTTGTATCTTGGAGGAAAATTGATATTTTAGAAATGGAGAAAAATGCAAAGGATTCTACTTTTATTGCAATAACAAATCAATCCTCCTCACAAGAAGAAGATGTGATCTCTATTGATTGCAAATATGATGAGCAATCCAAGGTGAAGGCACTAGAATTTGAGATTGAAAGGCTTATGGCAGAAAATAAAGATCAACGGAAGATGCTACAAATTTGTGATGAAAAGGAGTGTGTACTCAAAGAATAAATTTTAGATATGAAATTTCATCTAGAATAAGGAATGAAGATTGAAAATGAAATGAGGAAGAAGTTCAAGGAGTTGGATGATAAATGCCAAAAATTGAAGTGTGAAGCAATTTTTGCAAGAGAAGAATTAGACTAGCTCGGAACTAGTTCTGAAGCATCTACAAGAAAATCAATAATTATTGGAGCACCTAGTTGCAACAAAAATAATGAGATCCATAAGCTATGCAAGAAGCAACAAAAGAAGAGAAGGAGGACAAAGAAGAAAAATAGAGTTGGAAAATGTTACAATTGTGGTGTTCATGGACACATAACAATAAGTTGATAAAATGGAGAGATCATTCTCTCCCATCAAAAGGAGCAGCCAAAGGAGAAGTTGCATCAAGCATGCATGCAAAGGAAATCCCCATTCGCTAGGTATAATAGTCCTTTTTATGGTTATTGTTTCTCATGCAATGATTTTGGCCATATGGTTATTAATTGCAAGACACATGCAAGGAATAAAAATTGGTTCATCAGAAAATATCAGCATGTTCCTCATTTCCTTGGTCACATTAGATGTTTTGTATGTGATAATATTGGCCACAAGGCCATGGATTGGAATTTTACCATGCATTTAAGGAGATACAACAAGAGAGAGGAGAATATGCAAAGCCAACCACATAAGAAGAAGGACCAACAAATGAAAGTTTGGAGGAGAAAAGAGCAGCAATGTACTCCCACCAAAAATTGAGGCATGCATGGTCTCAGGGGGAGCATATGGTTGCATTATGAGTTGCATGAAAATTCTTATCTGTGTATCCATATGGGAAAGTGTATGTGTTCAGGGGCAGTCCTTGAGGTTTGAAGTGTTATTTTCATTTTCGCTCTATTCTATTCCAGTTTGATTTTACTTGGAGCAACCATGTACATTTGTTGATTATTTTGGAGTAGTTATATGTCTTGGTTTGTCGTGATGATAATGATGATATGGAAGAGATGCAATATTCTTATGTGCATTGCCTAGGTGTGATGGGGGATCACACATTTTGGGGGAGAACTTGTGCTTCCTAATGGATTTGCAACGTGTTGAAATTATGCTCATTATGCAAAATGATTTTATTGTTTCTGCCACACATTGCATGTTGGATGAGATAGTTTATTTAGATTATGCATATTATTGCCTATGTTTTTATTCTAGATGAACCATGCATGTTGGTGATATGTGTTGGATGGATAATACATTAGGAAGATGGTTGTTGTTGCTGATGATAGTTTGATGCATGTTGATGCATGAGATATTGTGTACTCGTGATGTTTTATATTGTGTTGCTCATATATGGAGTATATATGTCTTGTTGCTCACCGTTTTATTTGCTTATGCCTCGTTGATGATATGTTGCTAACCTATGATGAGGATAAGCATTTGTTGTTTCTTATGATGGTTTGGTATGATGGATGTTGTTGCTTGGTTTTTTTGTCATGGGGAGAGAGAATGTGATGATGTGGATGTACTTTATGTTGCCTCTATGATATATTTCCATGTTGTTGCTATTAGATGATCTTATTGTTGTAACTATGTGGAGCATGGTGATCTTGTTGCAGGATATTCATTGATGGGATGGTGATGGCAAAAGAGTTGATTGGCCATGTACTAGCACATGATATTGGTAGTTCCTCTATGTTGTTGCTACTTATGGAGATCTTATGTCATATTTCATGGAGGATTTGTCCTTGAGGGATATTCCATGCATTGCGTTGTATTGTTGCTTCCATATGGAGCATATGTTGATGCTCACTAATTTCCATGTATCTCATGTTATTTCATGTTTTGGGCATGTATTGATGAGAGCACATTTATGTGCATATGTAAAATCCATGTACTATCATTATATTCTTTTGGGAACATTTCTCATGGAGAGAACCTTGGTGTCTAACATGTTTTATCATTAGCTATATATGTTAGGGTCCCACCCTAACCCCCTTATTTATGTCATGGGATCACGTCATAGTCAAGAGTCAATAAAGCCCATATTAATATTTGTAAGTGGTTAACCCGCAATTAATGACGGGAACACAGTTAGTTGCAAATGGGCGGTAGTATTAGATAGAGGGTAAATGGGTGGTAGTATTAGATAGACGGTATTAATAAAACCCACGGTATTGGCCCGTGGTATTGCATGTATGAGTCATATATAAAGGATAGAGACTCCCTGCGAGGAGTATCGTGTCTTTTTTTGTAATCGAGCTCTGCTCTATTGGAGGTTGCCCCCTCGAAAAGGCATGTGAACATTTCTCTCTGAGTAATAAAATCATTGCTATTCTGTGTTCTGGGTATATTTTCTTCGCATATTCTGTGTTCTGGGTATTTTTCTCGCATATTCTCTGTTCGGTATTGCTTTGCAGGTTAAGAAGCATAACAAGTGGTATCAGAGCACTTTCCAAGGCTCGGTGGGATCTCCAAATTTTAGCGAAATTTTTTTTTTTGGCTAGAGACGGACGTGTTCCGGCGTCTTTAAACCACGGGATCTGTCGTTGAGCGCATAAATCTGCGGATTTGGGGAGGCATGCACGCAGGAAATACAAGAGGTGGTCATGTTTGTTGGACTCCCTTGTAACCCCTGTGGGTACCCCTTCGAGTAGTAGCGCATTAGACAGAACCGCGCACGGACTGTCTTCCACGTACCCTCTGGGTATATAGGAAGCCCCATAGCTACCTTGAAGCCTCGCCATAGATAAACTTTCGGCTGTCTTGTGGCTATAGTACACCGAGAACAGCACTCGGAGAGATTACTCGCCCGTACGATAGGGTAGTCGGGTTGTACAGCTAAGGGTACGGTCGATCCTCCTTAGTTAGAGCACTGAAACATTGGGCCGAGTACTACTGTCAGACCCTTATGTATATTGCGATCTGTAGCACCTGACACTCCTCAAGACCATAGTTCCCTTTCTATCGGGGGATCACACATCATCTATTCCAGATCAGCGAGTGCAGCAACAGCAGACATCAGTCCCACAGCTCTATCAGATCAGTAGCAACAGTGATCCACGATTCAGATCTCTCAGATCCACCAGATCGGAGTAGTTGTGAAGGGTTCCTGTGCCTGGCTATAATTTTCACAGGACTTTTGGCGGCATTGACATTTTGAGGATTTGGCGACTGCAATATTGATCAAGGAGTAAAACTCCGTTGGGAGCTTTCCAAAAAAAAAAAAAGTCTGAGATCTTTCGAAGCACTTATTTGTGATCTAGCCCATCAGCATCAGGACAACGAGCTGAGCACGGTGGTACCATTCAAATTATTCACAAAAAAAAAAATTTCGGTCCCAATTTTTCAGCAAGTTGGTGTATGGTAGAAACTAGAGCTCAAGCAATGGCCAATGAAAGACTAGACAAACTTGAAACAGATATGAGCAAGCTCAACAATAAGCTTGACGAACTATCTAGCATGGTACGACAAGCACTCGATAAGGGCAAGGAGCCAGCTCTCGAGGACCTCTATAATGACCATGTACACCATGAGGGTGAGTCTAGCCACTCTCCTCACATCTGGCACACCCATCCACCACCCAACAGAGATTTCCCACCCAGTCAGTGACCTTCCAAGTTGGATATGCAGAAATTTGACGGTTCTAACCCATCCGCATGGCTAGCACAAATGGAACAATATTTCAAATTAAATCGTCTCCAAGATGATTGGACTAAGATTGGAGTGGTGACCATGTACTTGGACAGTGAACGATGGCAATGGGCGGAATGGCATCAGCGTCGCAATGCACATTTTTCGAGTTGGGTCCAATTTGCCAAAGCTCTTCAAGATCGCTTTGAATAGGGGGACTCCTTTTTGGGCAGTCTCACTAAGCTCCGACAGACGGGTACAGTGGATGAATATATCACCGCTTTTGAAGCCTTATCCTTCCGCACTCAGCATCTCTCCGATGAGTTCTACACGGAATGTTTTATCAGTGGTCTTAAAGAAGCCATCAAAGCTCAAATTCTACTCCACCACCCTCCCACATGGACGGAGGCTTGCTAGGTAGCCCGTAAGGTGGAACATGCCTTAACAACCCAATACAGCTGCCCCAATTTCCCCACTAAAGGTCGTCCCCCACAAGCTCATACCACGACTCAGAAACTTAAGGTCCAAAAGGTATCACCTCAGGAAATGGCCGAGAGAAGGAAGCAAGGACTATGTTACTACTGTGATGAAAAATATTCCCCTGGTCATAAATGCAAGGAGCCCAAGTTTTTTCAAATAGATGCCAGTGACTACAGCTCCACTGAGGAAGATCCACCTCTTGAGGAACAAGAGGCGATTGAAGAAGACAACCAAAAGGAGATTGTATCTAACGACCCAGTTATTTCACTCAATGCGTTGGCAGGAATCTCTTCCCCTCAAACTCTCAAAATCAGGGGTTTTCTTAAACATCGCCCAATAATAGTCTTGATTGATAGTGGAAGTACCCATAATTTCATCCATCAAAAAATCGCAGAAGCAGCACATTGTTTTGTACGGGCAGTCTCTAACTTCCAGGTCCAAATTGCAGATGGGGGCACAATGAAATGTGAAGGCCGTTGTGAAAATGTCAAATTTCAAATGGGGGATTATCAGTTGAAAACCCACATGTTTGCCATACACATGGGGGGATGCGACATTGTCCTAGGTGCTGAATGGCTCCGCACCCTTGGGCCAATCACAATGGATTTCTAGGAGTTATATATGAGTTTTAAGCAGAACAACTCCACACATACCCTCCATGGCCTCCAGGCGGGAGCACCCTCTGTCATCAGCTCGCATCGGATGGAAAAATTGTTAAAAAAGGGCCATCATGGAGTAGTAGCACAATTTAATGCAATCCAGGTAGTCGAAACCAGA